>LPNX010891092.1:594698-644478 GCA_001517045.1 Pseudotsuga menziesii | reverse complement strand
GATGTATCGTCAGATGATTGGGTCCTTGATGTACCTGACGAACACGAGACCAGATATTTGCTTTGCTGTGAACACCTTGAGCCAGTTCCTGACAGATCCGATACATGTTCACTTGATTGCTGCAAAGCATATTCTGAGGTGCCTGAGGGGTACAGTTGATTATGGGCTCAAGTATGAGGCGAATCAGAAGATTAACCTGGAGGGTTATGTTGATTTAGATTGGGTAGGCAGTGCCATCGATAGGAAGATCACTTCAGGGTGTTGCTTCAGTATGGGATCAGGTGTGATCTCTTGGCTTAGCAGGAAGCAATCCTGTGTGGCACTGAGTACAGCTGAAGCAGAGTATGTTACAACTTGTTCAGCTAGTTGTGAGGCAATATGGCTGAGGAAGCTGCTGTTTGATTTATTTGATCTCCAATTGGATGCTACTTGTATACAATGCGACAACTAGAGTTGTGTGAAGTTGTTGGAGAACTCGGCGTTCCATGACAAGTCGAAGCATATCGAGATCAAGTATCACTATATCAGGGATATGGTGCAGAGGGGAGCAGTGAAGCTCCAGTATGTTGCGACGGACTAATAGATAGTTGATGTGTTGACGAAACCATTAGCCAGAGTGAAGTTTGAGTACTTCAGGGAGAAGCTTGGTGTTCTCTAGATCAAGGTTCCCTCCGTGTTCCCTCCAAAGGGAAGTGATGAGTCCGTGAGCCATTCTGACATGGTGAGAGGATTGGTTCCTTCCATGGTCAGATGTAAGGGCCGAACAATTTTGTCATGGTGAGAGGATTGGTTCCTTCCATGTCAGATATGAGTGCTGAGCCATTCTGGTGTGACTGTAGGTTTGGTTCCTACATGATTAGATATAAGCGTTGAATGCCATTCTTGGAATGGAGGCACCTGGTCAGTTACCAAGAAAGCGCAGTCTGGGACTGAGGGCCATTCTGAGGCGATTGTAGGATTGCTTCCTACAATGATCAGATGTAAGTGCAGAGCCATTCTGAGGTGATTGTAGGATTGGTTCCTACAATGATCAGATGTAAGTGCAGAGTCCTTTCAACATGGAGGATTGGTTCCTCGCATGATCGAATGTAAGTGCTGGGCCATTCTGACATTGATTGTCAGATGTGAGTGCTGGGCCTTTCTGACAGGGTTGTGGGATGTGTTCCCACATGGTCAGATGTGAGTGCTGGGCGTGCCTTTCTGATATGATTATAGGATTGGTTCCTACATGATCAGATATAAGTGCTGGGCGGGCCATTCTGACTTAGGGTCAGATTTAAGTTTTGGAAAAGACCTACATGGAGGCTAGGCCTACAACTAGCATGAAAAAGGGCTGGCTCTGTAGAACTTCCTATGACGAGAAGAATCAAGAGATAGCACTCGTGATGATGATCCAGCAAAGATGTTCCAGAACCAGAGATGATCCAGATCCTGTGATGATGATCCAGATCGAGTGATGATCTAGATCCAGATGAAGATGACTTGAAGATGACGAGGACTCGATGATGATCCAGATGATACAGAGAAGAAGACTTGTGCTGATAAATTGTGTCGAGAGAATACCTTCCTAGTTAAGAGGGAGTGTTGATGTAATTGTAACTTCGGAATGTATTCACTTGTATTTCTTATGTATTGTACCTCGATGTTTATTCCGGGAAGTGTTTGTAATGTAATTGAGTCATGTCATGCCTCGATGTTCCGATCGGGAGTTTCTATAATGTAAACAAGTCATGTCAAGTCAATGTGGGTAACCCTCCTATTTTTCAAGGATTAAAGTCCCCGCAGTTCTGGGGCCCTAGGGTTGTTAGACTCACCTAGTGAAGTCGGCCCTAGTGAGTCATTGTCAAGTCGGGAATTAGCATAAATAGAGAGTGAGTCTCTCTATTTATCACACACTCACTTACACTCAGTTGTAGCGCATAGCTGAGGGAGAAGAAGTTGCTGGGGCTAGAAAGAAAGAGGCTATTGCTGTTGGGAGATCATCTTATTGTTTTGGGGTTTATTTTTGGTGCTGATTCTATGGTTTATTTTTGGTGCTGATTCTATCTCTGAGGAAGTTGCGGGGTTTTCTCCGTTTATGGTTTCCTCGAGGAAAAACATGGTGTACATTGTCTCTTGTGTTTGATTGCTGTGCTTGTTATTCTCTCAGTTAAAGATCCTAACATAATGCTAGCTTAAATGTTAAAATCTAACAGGATTATCCCAAGTCATTGGTGTCCTACACCTTCTGCCATATAAAGCTTCATAGGGGCTCATCCCCAAGGATGCTTGCTGTCCATTGTTATAAGCAAACTCTACCAAGTGTAAGTAATCTTCCCACTTGGTTGGTTTATCCATCACATACATGCGAAGCATGTCTTCAAGCACTTGATTGACTCTCTCCGTCTGACGATCAGTCTGAGGATGGTAGGCAGTGCTGAAGTTCAACTTTGTACCCAAATCTGCAAACAACCTTCATTGCCATGCAATTTGAAAATCTCCTTCATGAAGATCTTTGCAATGTCATCAGTCTTATGCGTAGACTTAACCGGTATAAAATGCGTTGCCTTTGTCAACTTGTCCACCACAACCATGATGGAATCATGTTGTCTCCAAGTCATTGGCAATCCTGTAATAAAATCCATGGAAATAACTTCCCATTTCCATTCTGGAACTGGGAAAGGCTGCAACAAACCTGCAAGGTGTTGATGCTCAACCTTCACCTGCTGACACTTCATGCACCTTGAAATATATTCAGCCATGTCCTTTTTCATTCCTGGCCAAAAGTACTACTTTCTGGCTGTAGTAGTTGTCTTCTGATATCCTAGGTGACCAGAATATGGAGCTTGATGGATCTCATCCATAACAACTCTCCTCAACTCTGCTACATTTGGAATATAAATTTTGCCTTTATAAGTATGAAGTCCATCTTCCTCCAATTTATATCCCTCATACCTCTTCTCCAGATGTTGGTGCTACAATTTGTCTTTTACCTGCACATACATTTCATCTTCAGCAGTATGACTAACAATCTGCTGTCTCAAATCTGATTGACAAATACTAAGAGATGCCACATGCATTTCCTGCACCTTCCTGTTGAGTGCATCGACTACCTTGTTCTCTTTTCCTTTTATGTGTTTGATTTCAAAATCAAACTCACATAAAAACTCCAGCCATCTAGCTTGCCTAGCATTCAGAGTAGGCTGATCAAACAAATACTTCAGACCACAATGGTCTGTCCTTAGCTCAGATCTTCTGCCCATCAAGTAATGCTTCCACATCTTGAGAGCATGTACTATGGCTGCAAGTTCTAGATCATGAGTGGCATAGTTCTTCTCATGCTCCTTCAGCTTTCTTGATTCGTAACATATCACGTGGTTGTCTTGCATAAGGACTCCTCTTAGCCCTTGCTCGCATGCATCGGTACACACCACAGAATCTTTCTCTGGGTTTGCAACTTTCAATACTGGTGCACTGGTGAGAAGATTCTTCAACTGCTGGAAGCTTTCTTCACACCTTGATGTCCATTCAAACTTTATCCACTTCTTTTGCAAAGAAGTGATGGCATGTGCAACTTTGGAGAATCCTTTAATGAATCTCCTGTAGTATCCCGCAAGTCCCATAAAAGATCTTACATCTGTCACATTTCTTGGAGTAGGCCAATTCATAATGGCTTCAATCTTTTTAGGGTCCACAGATATACCCTCTTCTGAGATAATGTGACCCAAATACTGAATTCTATCTCTATAGAAGTCACACTTGCTTAGCTTTGCATACAGCTGATGCTCCCTGAGCAATTGCAATGTCAATCTCAAATGCTCTTCATGCTCTTCCCCATTCTTAGAATAAACAAGAATGTCATCAAGGAAAACAAGAACAAACTTGTCCAAATACTTGTTGAAGACACTATTCATAAGGCACATAAATGTAGCTGGTGCATTTGTGAGACCAAATGGTACCACTACAAACTCATAATGTCCATACCTTGTTCTAAAGGCTGCATTATAAATGTATTCATTCTTGATTCTCACTTGATGGTAACCAGGCCTCAAGTCAATCTTGGAAAATACTTTTGCTCCTCTCATTTGATCTAAGAGGTCATCAATCCTAGGCAAAGGATATTTGTTCTTCACCGTGACTTTGTTCAGCTGTCTGTAATCAATGCACAACCTGAGTGTACCATCTTTCTTCTTTACAAATAGAACTAGTGCTCCCCAAGGAGACACACTTGGTCGGATGTACTTCTCCAACAACTCTTGCAGTTGCATCTTCAATTCTAGCATCTCAGGTGTACTCATTCCGTAGGGTGTCTTGGACACTGGTGCTGCTCCTGACACAAGTTCAATTGTGAAATCAATGTCCCTCTTTGGAGGAAGCCCTGGAATCTCATCAGGAAACACATCCCTAAATTCCCGCAACACATGAAAGTCCTCCAACCTAGGAGTTTCATTCTCTGTTGCCTCCAAAATATGAGCGACATACAACTGGCAACCTTTCCTACAGAACTTCTTCAATTGCATTGCTGAAATCTGCCTTACAGAAATCACCTTTGGAATGCCTCTTACAACCCTTGAGTTGCCTTCTTCATCCAGGCACTCAAAAGCCTTATTATAACAGTCAAGCTTTACCCTGTGAGCTTCTAACCAATCCATTCCAATGAGAACATCATAGGAACCAAGTGGTAGAACATTCAGATCGACACAAGTGACCAATCCATTCATGGGCAATGGACATTTCTCTACCACTTCACTACCCTTTCTCTTGGTTCCAGTGGCTAACTGAACTAACCAAGATTTGCTATGCTTTACTTTCTTAAAAGCACAAATCTCCACTACTCTAGGGGTAATGTAACTGTGAGTAGAACCAGGGTCAATCAAAATAGAAACAGATTGCTCAACAATCTTACCTGCAACTTCAACCACAGTTGATTGGTGATCTGCCTGGTAGTCTTCAAGTGCTGCATAAATCCTAGGGACAACCCTTGCTACTTGACCCATTGTTTCTGCTTCTTGAATGTTGTAAGCTGGCCTTGCATTTTCATTCTCGAGTGGACAATTCCTGTGCATGTGGGGTCCTCCACATTTCCAACATTGGAGAGGTTCCTTGTTCTGTTGTGGATCTCTAGGCTTTTCTCCCATCACTCTGGTTGGTTGCTTTTTAGCTTGTGATGGTTGCTTCTGCTGATTCCTGAAGTTGGAAGGTTTGAAACCTTTCTTCCTTTGGTTAGACTTCTCATTCTTTTTGTCTTTCCATGTCTTATGGTAATCAGGTTTTCCTTTGCTTTACTCATAGCAATACTCAGCCTTCCTTATTGCTTCTTCAAGAGTTCTAGGTTCATAAAACTCAATTATGTCTTTGTAAGACTGAGGCAATCCACTCAGGAAACACTGGATTTTCACTTTTTCATCTTTGATGTACTTGACATACCTCAATAGTTCCAAGAACTTATTGGTGTACTCTTCTATGGTCTGTTGTCCCAATCTCAACTCATGGAACTCCTTAATCTTGTCATCATAGTACCTGTCAGAGAGGTACTTCTGCTTGAAGTATTTCTTGAATTGTTTCCACACAATTCTTCTTTCATTAACCTTTTTTACTTGTCTGTGGTGTTCCCACCATATGGATGCTCTTCCAGTCAAATTGAATATAGCTACCATTGCTTTCATATTTTTGGAGTAGTCTTGAGCTTGGAAATACTTCCTCATCCCAAGAAGCCAAGCCTCAGCTTCTTGACCAGTCTTGACCTCACCATTAAAAGTAGAAGGCCTTGCCTTTTTGAATTCATCTTGTGAATTGTTCTTGTAACGTCTCCTCCTTTTATTCCTGCGAGATGGAGATCTTGAATCCCCACTGGGTTTTTCAGAATCAGATGACCCACTGGTAGGCCATTCTGGAGTATTCCTTCTGTCCCTGGAAGCCCTCCTGGAGACATGGGACCTTTTACGGGAATCTCTCCTGGCGCTACTCGTGCTTCCTTCTGGATTAGCTGCCTGATGCCCAGAGTTTATCTGTCCCTGGATGTCTGTCAAACTCTGCAGTATAGCTACATTTATTTGATTTTGATCTTCGTGAGCCTTAAGCATCCTTTCATTGTCTTCTCTGCAACTTTGCAACTCCACCCTTAGGCTCCTCATGGTGGATGCAATATCTGGGGGAGTCTCTTGATTTCTCCTCCCATTGGACTCTGTCTCGTCATTTCCAACTTTGACATTTTCTCCCATAGCATCTTCCTTGAACTCATAGGGGTCCTGTGCATCATTCATGTCGTCAATTCTCATCTTGGCCCAACCAAGAACGGATTTTTTGAAACTGCTCTATGCAGAATGTTGCCTTTGAAGGTGACTATAATTCTGCAAAATGTGTTAATAAACACAACTGTTAGCTGCATAACAATCTCATGAGTTCATAATCACTTACTTGCATTTGGAAAATACTATATTGACAACTTTGTCAAAACACATAATTTTCTTTTCCCCAAGAACGACGGTCTCAGGGGGGACGACGGGGGTCAAGAGGGCTTGCTCCCTTGTGGCACTGCTGAAAATCTGCTTATGGAAACTTGGCTTTTTCCATTTGATCGGCAAAATTTTAGGTTTTTCACCCCATGTGTCGGCGGATCGATCTCCATTTCCCTTTTGATGCCTTATCGGATCGATCTTCCTTTCTCTTCCGACGCATGTTTGGATCGATCTTCCTTTGTCTTTCGACGCCTTATCGGATCGATCTTTCTTTGTCTTTCGACGCCTTATCGGATCGATCTTCCTTTGTCATCCGACTCCTCATCGGATCGATCTTCCTTTGTTTTTCGACGCGTCGGCTCCCTTTTGGCGAGCCTTGCCGACACCTCGGCTCCACTTCAACAAACATCTTTCGATGATTTTGACACTTAGAAAAATTTCCAAAATGTTTTTCTTCGTTTGCTTTGTCGGCCGGGTTTTGGGTTGTTAGCTGATGTATCGGCTCAACCCAGCCAAGACCATCGGTTCCACCTAGCCGAGACCTTCGGCTCCTCGTAGCGGAGACCTTCGACAAGAATTCAAACTTAGGAATTTTTTCAAAATTTCCTCTTTGCTTTGGTTTCTTTGTCGGATGGACTTGGCTAAGTCATTCGACGTATCGGATGAACTCAGCTTAAGTTATCTGATATGTCCGAATTTTTTTTGAAATTCTCCTTGTTAGCCTGTGCTCAACAGAGATGAACCCTGCCTCTGTCACTGCTTTTCATGGCCCATTGAGGCCCATGCTGCAATGAAGCTTTGATACCACACTGTAATGTCCCCAACCCTTCGACCGACGAAGAGGACGCTATCGACATACTATCTACCCGGGCAACTAGCCCCATGAACATACACATGATAAAAGTTGGAACATTGCCACCCCCAAGTTGGGCATGATTCCCCAAGGAAAAGTAAACTAAGCAGGCTCACACATAGCCAAAGATATGTCAAAACTCAGTCAAGCCAAAGCTATGTTTGGGTTTATCGGACTGCCAAGGGGATGGAAAGGCTTGTTTGCTAAGCTAGTGAGCTCAACCATAGAGCCATGGACACCTACACAAGATCTGACTTGGCTTTCCCAACACGTACACACCCAACACAAGGAATCATCCCCTTCTCTGCTGTACAGTCCCTCAGGCTATGCATTTCCTTCCAGTGCTATTCAAGATGTGCAGTAAGGAATAATCAGCCCTCAAGATCTCTTAGTGAGGCTCCTCATGCACTAGGTTTATCAAGCAGTTTACCTCTTCCACTCTTAACTGGATTCAGACCCCAAACACATGCATACACAACAATTACCCATTTTATGGGTCGAAGAAAACAGTTCGGCAACAAAATGGATTGCCAAGGAGGGTAAGAACAACCCCTAACAGCAAATTCGATTTCCCAGGGACGTTTTGGCCCTAACGTGGACAAAAACGAACTCAACCACACCCAAGAGAACATGGTCTCTCCTCCAAATCGCTGGGCAATTCAAAAACGATTTTTAGCGTGGCAATCAGTGGGGAAAATGCAACAAAAACGTTGGGGGAAGAAACCCAACCACATATCATTTCAAAAACAAATCCACAGCCCCGGAGAATGAAGAAATGACTGCCCACGTGAGGGAAAAACACACACACAGCAACCCAAAAACGAATTTCATTCACAGGAAATTCCCAGCCGCTTGAGAGAGCCCCAACGCGGGTGAATGATGACGATGAAAACACCCAGGAGCTCCAAAAATCGTGAATCTAGCTTCTTGGCCACTCAGCAAGGTAAAAACGGTTCCCAGCCATTGAAGAATCCATGAAAATGTAGGAAAAATGTAAATCTTTCTTGCCCACTTGCTGAACAATACCAAAACAAATTTTTGGGCATGCAAATATGAGGAAAATGACTCCCACGTGAAGGATGAACACACATGAAGCTTCAGTTGCATGCAGGAAGCCCACATGAAGGAGAATGGGTGAGGAAAATGGAAGTAATGGGTGAGTAATGGCTTGGGCATGCCTTCCCAAGCATTTACTTGCCCCACAAGTCAGAAAACTNCGAATTTCTGACTGCCATACTCTTCCCCATCCCCATGCATTAACTAACTCAACCATTTTTGGAAGAATTAAATGATTGGGTGAATGAGACAAAAAAGGTATTTGACTGTTTCATGGGTTCTTTCTTTGACATTTGGCATTTCCCCATTGGCCCCAAAGGTTAAATATTTCCCCCACCTTATCCTTTGGAAAATCATGCCCCCATCTCATTATTTGTTGTATAGACATAGTTGATTGTGTGTATTTTAATTAAAATGCATATTTACATGATGCCAAAATTATAATGTGCCGACTAGCACGATTATACCTTCGACAACGATTTTAATCGCCGGAACATAAAATGTTAAATCGACGATGGGGCTTTTGCTTTTACCTCCACACCATGATTAATTACAATATATAATATATACATCATATACATTTTTAATGCAAACAGGGTCAAAACCGGGGTGTTACATTCAATGTGCAATTAGGCTGCACCAAGTACAATGTGAGCCAAAGGGAGGACGTCATGCCCCAACTAACCCCAACTTATGTTTTTTCCTCAATGCCCTCCTTTTTTTAACAATGTAGGCTTCTAAGAATGGCGTTTATGGGTTTGGAGACCTAGAATAGGGGTTTTGCATCAGGTCCAAGTGGGCGAAATGAGGTGTGCTAAGACATGTATGACAACCCTTACACACGCAAGCAATCACCTCTACAAATCAAAAAGTATGAGTGTGGCCACGTGTCTCAATGATTTGTCTCAAGGGAACTAGACACCCACCAAAAGGTAGTCAATAAAACCACAAGACCAACACCTCCTTGAGGTGGAAACCAAGGGGACCTGCCATGACTTGATTAGGGGTATTTAGCCCCAAAATCAACACTATGCATAATATATCCCCAAAACTTGGCCTTCACAAAAGAAAAAGAAACCTCTAACTCTGGTACATCTAGAAGGAATGCGTAACAGGTTGAACGGTGCCTCGAATGTCGTAGTATGAAAGTCAGGGTAACTCTTTTATTAGAAGTGAATGACCTTTAAGAAATCATCATGGATGGGGTAGCTTTGTTGACAAATCCACAACTTTTGGCAGCTCACAAGAAGTAAGAAGTGAAAGCTAAGTGGATGATGATGGTGGATGCTATAAAGGATCATTAGATCCCTCATATATTTGAGAAGAAGACAACAAAGATATGGTTGATGCTTTGGTTAGCCTTTACTAGAGCAAGAACATTAATATGAAGATGATAATGCACACCAAGCTTAGATATGTGGATATGACCAGATCAGACACTGTCACCAATTACTTGATGAAGGTCACACATATCCATGACCAGCTTGCAGCAGTTGGGGAGAAGGTTGAAGACAATATGTTCGTAAACAGGGCACTAAATGGTTTCCCAACTTAATGGGAAACATTTGTCTTGGGTGTTTGTGCTTCTGAAAATCTGCCCTCATGGGAAAGACTATGGGATGATTTTATCCAGTAGGAGGACTCAGATGGAGTTAAAGGCCAACATACAAGGGGGCGACAATTGACCATACCGTCATTGGTTAGGCAAAGAAGGGCAGAGGTAAAGGACTCGACAAGTGTAAGGTGAAGAGTGAGGAGTCAACCTCACAACTAGGGAAGAAGGACTTTAGTAAAATCAAGTGCTTCATATGTCATAAGAATGGCCATTATGTATCACAATGTCCAAAGAAGAAAGGTAAAGGGAAGCAACAACATCAGGTAGTAGCTTCAACTAAAACTCAGATGAATGAGTTTGCCTCCAAGTTTGAGAAGGATTTCTCGATGTTATCTTGCCTCTCTTCTAGCACAGTTTCGAAGAACACATGGTATGTGGACAATGCAACATCTAGGCATATGACATCAACCCGAGACCTGTTCTCAAGTCTAATAGAGCACGTCTCATTAACACCCCTAAAAACTTATAAGGATTAGAATTCTTAATCCTTCATTAACTACTAATAAAGTATTAATACAATAGGAGTTTATTGAAAAAATAAAAAATAGTAATAAATAAAAAGAGAAATATTAAAGTCAATACTAATAAAGCAAATTATTAGTGAATCTAGGTTAAGATAATTAAAATTGATTAAATAAAGTAGGGTGCACGAAGGCCATGTGGTCCTCATGCATAAATAGGGGAATTTGGGGCTGATTGAGTGGTCTTTCTTTTATGTTTTTTGTTGGGAAGGTTTTGGTTTGAGTTACTTTGAGAGGGTTCTATGGGCTAGGTGGAGATGGAGGTTGGAGGCGGAGGGTAGAATAGGATTCTGATTATGATGTTTGGTTGGTTTGGTATTGTTTAGTGAGGGCTCAGGGGCTCTCAGTATATCACTGAGGTGTTGGTTGGGAGGAGAGTAGTCCTCCACAAGTGGTTTATAGTAGTTGCCACCATGGTCTTAAGGGATTCTATGATATCTTTGTAAGTCCAAATTCTATCTTAGGTTACATATATTTCTTCTTCCTCATCTTAGTGAGTATATTGAAATTTGATTTATACTTTGGGTATTTTGGGTTACAGATTATTTTGAAACTTTATTGTGTTATCTTGGTAAATATTTGAGTAAAAAAAGTTCTGGTAATTATTTCTTTTTACTGTTTGTAATCAAATTTCCTTAGTTTAAGACATATTTTATCGTGAATATGATTTCATAAATTAATTGAATTGTTTATTATTTTACCCCTTAATTAGAATTCATCTAGAGATTTAGATTATATCAACAATTAAGGCCCTTACATCTCAAGAGTTCAAGTTGAGCTTGGTGATGATCCCAACTATCCAATAGCAGTAGTTGGTACCATTCCTTTCCAACTTCAATTAGGCCACTCATTAGATTTTGTTGATGTATTATCTGTTCTAGGTCTCAAGAAGAGTATGCTTTCAATTTTGGTCATTCAAGACAAGGGCTATGAAATATAGTTGTAGAACTAGAAAGTCCTAATCAGACTGAAGGGGTCTAGCCCAGGATTAGCCCTGGTGATTGGGGTTAGAGAAGGCAATTTATACAGGTAGCCCTAGTTCACAACTCGTGGGAGTTGTGGCACAAGAGGATGGAGACTGTCACAAACCTTCTAGAGTTCAACATTGAGCAATAGGGCGTATGTAGAGGGTGTGCACTTAGTAAGCATACCAAGGCTACTTTTCCAAGTAGTGAGCATGGATTTAAGGGGATTCTAGATATGGTGCATTCGAATGTGTGTGGATCGATGTTAGTAGCATCAATGACAAGAAGCAATTACTATGTTTCTTTTATAATGAATTCTCTCGCAAAACATGGATCTGTTTCCGGAAGACCAAGGACGAATTCGTCAACAGGTTTTAGGAGTTCAAGGCTCTTGTGGAGAACCAAACATGGAAGAATATGAAGGCTTTGAAGTCGAATAATGATTTCGAGAATTTTTGCAAGGATGTAGAAATCAAGGGGGGGTTCATTGATTTGTACAACCCACAACAAAATGGGGTTGTATAGTGAAAGAACTGATCCATCATAGGGGCTTCTAAGGCCATGATACATAACCAGGATTTGTAAGCGTTTCTATCGGTAGAAACATGCAATGCAACAATCTACATCCAAAATAGGTGTACTCATAGGATTTTGGGGGACAATACACTAGAGGAGGCATTCACTAGTGTGAAACCAAAGGTTAGTCATTCCTTCATCTTTGGTTGTCCAGTTTACATCTATATACAATGGAGAAGAGGACCAAGTTGGGTCCGTCCAACAAGAAGGGTTTGTTTGTTGGCTATAGTAAGAATTCAAAGGCTTACAAGATCTATATTCTAGGGGAGAGAAAGACAATTGTAAGCAAGAATGTAAAGTTCGAGGAAGACTTTGCATCTAGGAAGTCTTATGAGCCATTACCAGTGACAAAGGATGAGGAGTAGGAAGTTTTGAAGATTGAGCTAGGGCGATCAATGACTTTCAGATTAGAGTAGCAACCTTCAAATACAGAGGGTGGCCACTAGCTCCTACCAATTCTGTTAAGAGATCTCGATGGTTCACCTAGATGTTGAGGGATGCGCTTGTTGAGGCTCCTAGGAGCTCATTCAGAGAGAGTAGACCTCTAAAGAAGTTTTTGAACTACATGGAGTTGATGAGCAACATTATAGATTTTGAGCCTTCCAGTTTTTAGTTTGCAATTGACCAATAATAGGTTTGGAGGGATGCTATGGTGGTGTACACCTCCAACATTAGGAACGATGTTTGGGACATGCGCCTAGATTGGAGGGGAAGTCAATGGTGATTTCTAGCTGGCTCTACATTATCAAGCATGTAACAGATGGCGGCATAGAGAAGTACTAAGCAAGGGTTGTGGCAATTGGATTTTCCCAAAAAAAGGGAGTGGATTACGAGGAGACATTTAGCCAACTCGCTAGGTACACTTCCATCAAAGCAATGATGTCTTTACTCTCCATTATGAGATGGAGGATACATCAGATGGTTGTGAAGACAACTTTTCTCAATGGGATAATTGAGGAAAAAGTGTACATTGAGCATCCTTGGGGATTTGAAGTCAATGGGAAGGAGTCCCATGAAAGGCCTTAGATGGAGTCAAGGAGGCACTGTGGGTATGGTTTTCTAAAATTGATGAATACTTGTAAAGCGTGGGTTTCACCAAAAGTGAAGCAGATCCCAACTTATATTTGATATTTGAAATTTGTTGAGGTTGATATGTTTTTCTTATAGGTTCAAAGAAGCTCATTGCAAGGTGCAAGGAAAATGTGGAAGTTGCATTTGAGATGAAGGACATTGGCTTGATGCATTACTTCTTGGGGTTAGAGGTTTGGTAGAGACTAGGGGAGATATTTTGTGGGTAGGGTAGGTATGCAATTGAGATCTTGAAGAGATTTTGGATGGAAGACTGTAGACCCATGGCCAAGCCTATGATCACTAGTCTGAAGGTCACTACTTCATATTGAGATATGGTGGATCCCATGTTGTACAAGTAGCTTATAGGTTCCTTGATGTATTTGGTCAACATTAGGTCACATATATGTTTTATATTGAACACCTTGGGCAAGTTCATGGTGGAGTCAAGGTAGGAGCATTGGGTAGTAGCAAAACATGCTCTCAGATACTTGAGGGGCACAATGGAGTATGGGTTGAGATATCTTGGAAATGGTGAAGTGAAGTTGTAGCGGTATACAGACTCATATTAGGCAGGTAGTGCATTTAACAGGAAAAGCACCTCATGGTGCTACTTCAACTTGGGATCAACGATGATATCTTTGTTCAGCTGGAAGCATACTTTTATATCACTTAGCTTAGCAGAGGTAGAGTGTATGGCAGCGAGTACATCTAGTTGTGAGGCCATTTGAATTCGCAAGTTGCTAGCAGTTTATTTGATCAAGAGTTGGATCCCACAGTTATTTACTATGATAATCACAGTTGTATCGAACTCGTAGAGAATTTTGTTTTTCATGACAACTCCAAGCACATTGAGATTAAGTATCACTTCATTCAAGACAAGATTTAGAAGGAAGCACCAAAGCTCCAATCTGTAACCACAGATTAATAGGTTGCAAATATTCTAACCAAGCCCTTGGCGAAGAAGAAAGTTTGAAGCATTTAGAGACAAACTTGGATTAGTGTAGAATCGCTTCATCGCTAAGAGGGATGTTGATGAAATTGTCATTGATGCCAACATGGACTTGATGTCATTGATGCCACCACCTTGCTAAAGATGTTGAAGAAGTCCTGCTGATGATGTTGAAGACCCAGGAGATGGACATTGAAGCTAAAGGTTGATCACATGGCAAGAGGAATATGGGCATTGGATGACATATGAGGACATGACAGCTTGGGCTCCCATAACGCTAAGATTGGGCGACCTCAATGATTTCATTGCTCCTTCACAATCTTGCATTGTCTCTTTGAAAGGAGGGCTCAAGGCAAACCCAAAATAAAAAACACAGGATGTTTTGGTGCAGATACAAGAGAAAATTCCCCTGAGATCAGATTCCTCCATCTTAGAACCAGTTAAAGTCACACTCCAGGATTGTTTGGCATGCAGTGGCTGTTTAACATCTGCGAAGAATGTTATGCTGGAGCAGCAAAGTGTCAATGAGTGTCTGTCTCACATTATATCAGGAGAAAATGCTGTTATTGTATCTGTCTCTCCACAGTCAAGAGCATCTTTACCAACTTTTTATGGCCTTACTCCTTTACAGCAAATCAAATGGGGTACATCCATTAAGTAGAAGTTCTCTTTACGAGTCATGCTTTAAGGTCAAATATGTACCGAGTTGTATGGCCAATCTAAGGCAGAAAGATAGCAGCAGGTTTGGACTATCAGAGCTTGAAAAGTTATCACCTTTCTGTAATATGAAGCTGAAGTCATTTCAATCTATTATTGTATCAGCTGCTTCAGAGGATGGTATTGCTGTTAATAGGAGTTTCAGTGAAAATTCTGATGGAGACATGAAAAAATGAGACTAAAATTGAATCAATCTATTCGAGGGGAAGATATCAGAGTAGTGAACAAACATGGCATGGGACAATAGAAGATTATAGACTGGATACAAGATCTGATATTTGGATATGGAAAATACCGAGGAAGATGCTCCCCGTAGTGTCAAAATTGTAGTGGAAACATGTGATGTCGGCCCAGAAAAAATTTACTGTTATGTCGGCTTAAAATAAAAATTAAAAATGATAAATTATCATATTAGAAGTCGGCTCAATTTTAAAAAATTAAAATATTTTTATTTGGCAGGTCGGCCCCAAAAACAAGGTAAAAATTTAGTATAAATACCCCACGCAAATCTTCTCTTTGCTAAGAAATTTCGGTGGGAGAACTCTGTGGAAAGCCAGCCGCAGTTAAACTGAAGAATGTTTTTGGAGCAGCTTGTTTTTGATGGAAATCTTTCGTGGGAGCAGTGTCTTGGGTGATCCGCAGGAACAGTGGAAATTCTTTTGGAGCAGCTCGTTTTTTTTTGTGTGGAAATTTTCTGTGGAAAGCTCGCTGGCTGAGGAAATTTTTGTGGAGCAGTAAAGTTTTTTGTTCTTTGTCCAAATCGTGGGAGAGAAAGCTACTACAAACTTCAAGAGTTTGACCATTTGCTAATGAGTTTGACTTCCAAAAGATAGTGGGCACACTTGGTTATTTTGCTGTCCATTATTGTTACTCATTGGTGAAGGAAAGTGCTGTAGCAGCTAGCCTCTATGTCCCAAATCGATTCACTGTATCAGCCTTCTTCTATTCTTTAAATTGATCTACTGTAGCAGACTTCTCCATTTCTCAAATTGATTTATGGTAGCAGCATATTCAGATTTACAAGACACGAGTTTCCTACAGCAGCCATGTTGAGTTTGGCATACTATATAAGTCTGTTGACGGGATCCTGAAGGTGCTTGGAAGGTAGCAATTATTAAAAAGGACCAGCATCAAAGAGCCTAGTATATCAACCTCCAGGCATCTTGAAGCACTATAATATATTCATGAACACCAACTTCAGTGGGGCGTGAAAGAGGGCAACATACAGCAAAGAAGTGAAGATAGAGGCAAATCTGCCACCTACAGGACGGCATTCCCAGATCTGATATTTATATGCTATTTGACTGTTTCATTTCCTTTGTTGAGCAAGGTCTTCCTGTACATTTCAGACCTTTGAAAGCATGAGCAGATTGCTGAATAGATGAGGTATGACATGATTCCATTTTGTTTGCAGCAGAATGTTGATTGAGGTAAGATCACTAATGCACAGGTCAAGAACGTACACAGTCCAACGATGATGATGACAGGCTTTTGAAGCATATGCACAGCCCTAAACTCAGTTGACAGCCGAATGGTGGAGTTGACACACAGTGCAAGATACACATGCACAGTGTGTCTGACATGCACAGTTTGAAGCTTTAGGAGGTTGATGAAGTGCTATAATATAATTTACAGACTGATAATATGTGTAAAACAGAATAGGCAGCAAATTGAAGAGACAGTAAGATAATGTTTACCCAGTGAACATCAGCAATGCCCAGTGATGACTTATATGCTCAGAGGTTTTATCCACAGTCCAAGTGGATATGTTTTGAAGTTCGAGATGGTAATGATGCATATGTCGGCAGCCAGATGAACTAGACCGGGCTTGACAGTAAGAGTTCTTTTACAGCAGTCTGAGTTTTTAGTGACATTTCTTTGAAGTCTAACCAACACATGAATGGACTGATGATTGGGTTGACAGAGGTTAGTCTTGTTTTGAAGTTTTATTTTTAGTCATTAGGCAGCCATTCACAGGCAGCTACAATTGACAACTACAGCACTTGTGAGGCATGTGTGAAACCTTCAGTGCAGATCTTGAAAAGTCTGGAGCAGATTTAGACTTGTAACTGTGTGAGATTGTAGTTGATTTATGCATGAAGTTTTCAGTGTTTAAAGTGACTAGTGACATACTATGATAGCCTTAAGAGACAAGTGTTTAAAGTGACATAGAGCATATCCTTGAAGTCTTGACATGAGCAGAGAAGACTCCTTGACATCTTGGCATGAGCAGTGTATAAGCAGACTCCTTGGATGACTTGACTGATACAGCAGTAGTGATTGATGAGCAGTGAAGAGGATGAGCAGCAGAGGTTAATAAGCTGGGATTGACCAGAGATTCATGAGCAGCAGTGAGCAAATAAACAAGAAGTTGATGAGCAGCTAACCAGCAACAGCAGAGATGAGCAGTACTTGATAACTTGGCAGTATGGAAGAGTAGGTGTGTTGCAGCAGTGTTAATGAAAGCAATCAGCAGTATCGACCAGCAGCAGATTGAAGAGACAAGTGATGAAGTAATGTAACAGTGAGCTTTAATGTAAAGGCAAGCTTGACTTGCTTTTTGAGGTTAGGATACCTCAAACCCTTCTTAGCAGGGTCTAAGAAAACCAGGCAGGGTCCTGGATAAAGAGTAGGTGCTCTTCATATCAGTAGGTGCTGATTTTGCCTAACAGTTGTAGCCGGACCAAAATAATACAAAAACCAGGGTCTAAGAAAACCAGGCAGGGTCCTGGATAAAGAGTAGGTGCTCTTCATATCAGTGGGTGCTGATTTTGCCTAACGGTTGTAGCCGGACCAAAATAATACAAAAAGATTACAAAATTATATGGTGTTGTGTTTTTGTGTGTTATGGTTCTTTATGAATGAAATGCTTATGCTATGTGAATGATGTTTATGAAATAATTATGGTAGAGTAATGGATTGATGAATTGGTAGCTAACTATGATAAGCTAAGAAATGTTTAAAATTGGCTTCACACTGATTCACCCCCCCCTCTCAGTGTCAACAAGGGAATGTTGATGTTTGAAGCTCGGTCAAGAGCTTCCATATAAAGTTGTCCAAGTCAAATAATTTTTGTAATTCAGTTATGTAAATAAAGTGAAAGTCTTATATTTTGCCATTGAGTCAAATAAAGTGCATTTTTAATGCATTAGTGATTTTGACTTGCTTAAATGTCGATCTCATTAGGAGATTAGGGTTTTAGCTAAAGTATAAAGGTAGGTCAAGGTATTTTCTAAAGACACATTTTCATTATTCTTAGGAAGACAATTTTGGTCATTAGGAAACTTAATGGAGGAGCAGAGTGAGAGTGCCAAAGAGGAGCCCCGAATGAACAACCAACCAGAATTAAGCATGCAACTGATCGATATAGTTGTACAACAAATTTGTACCATCACATGAACCCGTACAACAGGTTCGTACCATTGCATGGACAAGTGTGTACAAGCCTGCATCAAAACCATACAACCACTAGCAGGTGTTGGGAGGATTTCGTAGTTGTTTGAGGGTAGTTTTCCTTAGTCAGTTTGCCGATTTTTGCTCCACTTTGAGTGTATAGTACAATTGTAAATTTTTGCAGGTGTGTAGGTTCCCTTGTAAGTCTAGATCTATTAATCAAAGATTGATTTGAAGGTCTAAATTGTTTGTGGTTTGTGTTTTGCTTTCGTTGTTCATTTTTTAGCTACATATGTGAATCTTGCTATGTGAAGAAGTAA
This sequence comes from Pseudotsuga menziesii, assembly GCA_001517045.1. NCBI lineage: Eukaryota > Viridiplantae > Streptophyta > Pinopsida > Pinales > Pinaceae > Pseudotsuga > Pseudotsuga menziesii. The sequence goes on along the minus strand of LPNX010891092.1, from coordinate 626,005 downwards.
ATATTTTGTAAATGAATTATTTGTTCATTTATTTGATAACACAAGGACAACATTAACCTAGGGTTTAGAACATTTGCACATCGGATCCAAGCTTTTCAAAAATCTGGTGAATCCATATCCTAGTAACTTAGGAAAAAAATTCCCAGGGGTGATTTTGACTTTATTAGAAGGACCGTTCTTTGGGAACAATTTGATGTGAATGTTTTTGCAACTTTAGTTGGAAAAATGATCTTCATATTGTATATATTTTTTGTTGCATTTGACTTACACTTCAATGTGTAGAGTCTAGGTTGTTCTTGTATATCAAAGTAGTTAGACAAAACAATAGAGGATAGTTGATAACCAAATCCTAGACCCATTGTAATTGGTCAAGTGGTCTTCCTCATCATACTGGCTGAGATGGGTGAAAGTGTCACATCCACTCCTGTCATTCCGACCCATGGAGGGAACATGAGCGACAGGCGGGGTGCTAAANCATTGTAATTGGTCAAGTGGTCTTCCTCATCATACTGGCTGAGATGGGTGAAAGTGTCACATCCACTCCTGTCATTCCGACCCATGGAGGGAACATGAGCGACAGGCGGGGGGCTAAATTTCGCCCTCAAGGCCATATTACGAATTTCATAAACACGAAATGCGTATGCAAATTTATATTAAACATACCCAACGGAATTAAACACTATCAATGCACACACACAACGTGCAATTACCAGCATGTTCATCACAGGCATAACAACAAAATCATGCACAACAATAAAATCATTTTTATGCTATTTATAGATATCTAATGAATAATTCAAACTGAACCATTTCATTCGATTTAGCATAGATAAACAAGCATTCATAATACACAAATTTATCATATTTGGAAACAACAGTGAACACTTATCTTTAATTAAAATTTCTCGAGCAACTGGCTATGGAGGAGCAACGTTCCACCCAACCATAGGTCTTTGTCCAACCCATATTCTTTCAACTGAGAGACCACCCCCGGGTTGGGCTGTGTATCCACTAAGGAGGAACTACTCAGGCTCACTCACAACCATAAGGACAAACGCTCATGCTAAGCCAGCACGCAGTTGGGTTTATCAAGCATGTAGGGAGACAGGGAAGGAGAATGCTAAGCCAATGAGCTCAACCATAGAGTTACAGGCATCTCAATTGATCTCAACCAGTCTTGGCATCCACATTACCTACCACACCCAACACAAGGAAGGTCTCCTTCTCTGCTATACAATCCCACAGGCGCCCTTTCCCTCCAGTGCTCTTAAGGGTGGGCATAGAAAGATCCAAGTTACTAAATCTTCAGAGATTTTTGCCTTCACTGGGTTTATCAAGCACTTTCAACCTCCGATCTCTCTCCTCTAATTCAATCCTCTTGGATTTCCTGATTTTGGCCACATGACTGTGAGTCATGAAATTCAACTTCCAGGCCTCTAAATCTGGGTATTCCGATGGAATTTCGGGCCTTTTTCACTCTCAAATTCATCCCAGGGTATATGTCTATGGATTCCCCACTGAATTTCACTGTTCACACGAATTTTTGGGTCGTCTAGACACTCTAAAATGCAGCTTTTGCTTGATTGTGATTTCTGCAATTTTCCACTATTGGGAAAGCCAAACGTGCTGAGAATTGATGTTTGGTGGTTCCACAATGGAATAGGAAGGATGGAGAACGAATTTTCATAAGGGAAATTGACTTATGGGTAATGTAAACTCAGCCCATACTCAGCTATACGAATTTTTGGGTTTGCCCATTCTCCATTGAATTCATGAGTTGATTTCTCAGCTATCTTCTTACAACAAAATTAAATATAAGCAAGGGAGTCAAGATGGGTTGTCAAGATGACATTTGACAACAATGGGTTAAACCCCACAACCCTCTCACCTCTCCCTAGTGGATACACCCCCCCCCCTCATTTTAGTTGCTTCCATAGCCAACTCTTGGTATTTTATTTCCATTAAGATATTTACATGCTTTTACAATTTTCCATGGCTTACTAGCACATGGCTAACAAAATATAAATACATTCCTTTTAAAAGCCAAGCATTCACTAGCAGGGCCTTGGCCTTGACGTCCACGCTAGAAATCACACATCGCATATACACAACATTTACACATAAAGCCAATACATTCTAAGGGTCAAAATGGGGGTATTACATTCCCCTCCCCCTTAGAATAACACAGTCCTCGGTGTTCTCAAAACTTGAACAAAAATGGGTATGCCTCTTTCATGACATCCTCCAACTCCCATGTAGCCTCATCAGGACCAAGGTGCTTCCATTGCACCTTTACCTGTCCGATGGCTCGGTTTCGGAGCAATGTCACTTTCTTGTCGAGGATGGACATAAGATCCACTTGGAACTCTCCCTCGGGTTCCACCTGTATCACAATCCAATCAATTATGTGATTAGGATGATGTACATACTTTTTAAGCAAAGAAATATAGAAAACATTATGAGCTCTCATGTTAGCAGGCAATGGTCCTATCCTATCAAGGACTTCGAATGGCCTACAATATCTTGGTGCCAACTTGGCACAACTTCCCAACTTTAGGGAACTTTAAAACTTTTCCTTGGCTTTACTCTTAAGCATGATCCCCAACTCTAAATTTCTTGTGCACTCTTTTCAAGTCTGCATAACCCTTTTGCCTGTCTTGGCTTGCCTTTAAATTTGGCTTGATCTTAACAATTTCTTGTTCCATTTCCTTGAGTACTTCTGGCCCAAGCACTACCCTGTTTACTGGAGTTCTGCATCATTTTCCACACAATGCTTCAAATGGACTTATTTCCAATGATGCTTGATGTCCATTATTGTATGCAAATTTTTCCAAGTGTAGGTAATTCTTCGCCTTGGATGGTTTATCCATCATATACATTCTCAACATGTCTTCAAGAACTTAATTCACCCTCTCGGTTTGGCCATTTGTTTGAGGATGATACGCTGTGCTAAAGTTCAGTTGGGTTCCAAACTCCTGAAATAACCCTTTCCAAAATTTAGATGTGAACTTTGCATCTCGGTCCCAAACTATTTCCTCGGGAAATCCATGCAATCTAAATACCTCCTTCATGAAAATATTCGCTATGTTACTCGCTTTATGAGTGGACTTGACTGGAATAAAATGAGCTACCTTTGATAGCTTGTCCACCACAGCCATAATTGAATCATGCTTTTTCATTGTCATTGGAAAACCTATTATGAAGTTCATAGAAATTATTTCCCTTTTCCATTCTGGAATGGGCAAAGGCTGCAATAGTCCTGTTGGGTGTTGACGCTCTTCCTTGACTTGTTGGCACTTTTGGCACCAAGCAATGTATTCGGCTATGCCCTTCTTCATTCCATGCCAAAAGTATTTTTTTCTTGTTGCTATTATTGTCTTTTGATATCTTGGGTGCCCAGAGTATGGCATTTGGTGAATTTCATCCCTTATTACCTTCTTCAAATCTGCACAATTTGGAATATACAATCTGCCTTTATAAACAAGAACATCATCTTTTGCAAGCTAGTATCCTTCACACTTTTCATCTACCTTTCCATGTTGCAATTTCTCTTTAACTTGAAGGTAAGTTTCATCGTTGTTTTGGGCTTCAAGAACTCTTGTACTCAAATATGATTTGCACATACTTATTGTTGCTACATGAAATTTTTTGCTAAGGGCGTCTGCAACCTTATTCTCTTTCCTTTTTGCATGCTTAATTTCAAAATTGAATTCACATAGAAATTCCAGCCATCTAGCTTGGCCTAGCATTCAAGCTTGGTTTGTCAAACAAATACTTTAAACCTATGTAACATGGTTCACGTTCGAATTCGAGTTCGAGAACCATTAAATTCGATTCGGGTTCGAATTTTAGGATGAGGTTCGAAATGGAGTTTGCCTTTAAATTCGCCTATATACATATTTTAAAAATATAAATATTTTATAATATATTAAAATTTGTGTATTTTATAAAAAAATAACATTTAATATATTATATATAATACTTTATAACATTTAGCATATAAATAAAAAAGCATTTAATATACCATACATTAAAAAAACATTTAATAAACTATTTACAACTTATAAAGTATAAGTAAGACAGGTTACAAAATTACGGTCACGATCATTTAATATACAATAACATTTTAAATGTTTAATAACCGCCATGATCATAGTCATAGTCGAGAGTATTTGGTTGTCAATGTCATCGCCACTGTCAAGACTGGAGAGAATTCGATTATGGTTCGAATTTGCCGCTTCTCGCGACTAGTTGCCGCCAAGTCTTTCCATGTTGCAGAGTGTTCTGCACACTGTAGGGTTGTGCGAGATGCAGCGACACTACTACAAAATCCCTGTGAATCAATCTAGAGTTTCGCCGGCGTAGAAATCCATACTCGCAGGAATGTCGACCACGGTCTATAGTTGAACCCATAAATTGCATAGCTGAATTTCAACCTGAATTAGAACGAATTTGATTTTTTCTATGAGGTTTGCCGAATTTCGAAATTCAAGGTTCAAATCCGACGAACCATGTGACCTAGCTTTAAACTCATGTGGTCTATTCTAAACTCGAATCCTCTCCCCAACAAGTAATGTTTCCACATCTTGAGAGCATGTACTATGGCTGCTAATTTTAAATCATGAGTTGCACATTTCTTCTCATGCTCTTTTAATTTTCTTGACCCATAGCAAATCACAAAGCTTTCTTGCATAAGCACTCCACCTAATCCTTCAATGCAAGCATTTGTGCATACTACAAAATTCTTCTTTGGATCTGCAATCTTCAAAACAGGAGTGCTGGTAAGTAACTTCTTCAACTGCTGAAAGCTTTCTTCACATTTTTCAGACCATATAAACTCTGCATTCTTCTTCTGCAGCTATGTAATTGGATGGTCAATCTTGGAGAATCCTTCAATGAACCTTCTATAGTATCCCGCAAAACCCATAAAAGATCCAACATCGGTAACATTTTTTGGAGTAGGCCAATCCATTATGGTTTCAATCTTTTTTGGATCCGCTGCAATTTCTTCTTCTAAGATAACATGACCGAAATATTGTACCTTTCTTTGATAAAATTCACACTTGCTTAGCTTTGCATACAATTGGTGCTCTCTAAGAACTTGCAATACCATTCTTAAATGTTCCTCATGCTCTTCTTCATTCTTTGAATAATCAAGAATGTCATCCAAGAGCACTAACACAAACTTGTCCAAGTACTTGCTAAAAACTCTATTCATGAGGCACATGAATGTGGCAGGTGCATTGGTAAGATCAAATGGCATCACTGTGAACTCATAATGGCCATACCTTGTCCAAAAAACTGTCTTGTGAATGTCTTCTTCCTTTATCCTCACTTGATGATACCCGAATCTCAAGTCAATTTTTGAAAACACTCTGGCTTCCCATTTGAGAAAACAAATCATCAATTCTGGGCAATGGGTACTTATTCTTGACTGCCACTTTGTTTAGTTTCCCATAATCAATACACAACCTTAAAGTCCTATCCTTCTTCTTGACAAATAACACCGATGCTCACCAAGGAGACACGCTTGGTCTTATATACTTTTGGTCCATTAATTAATTCCTGTAGCTGTATCTTTAACTCTATGGATTCTAGCGTGCTCATTCTATACGGAGCTTTGGAAACTGGCGTTGCCCTTGGAACAAGATCGATTGTAAAATCAATGTCCCTCTTTGGTGTTTGTCTCGACACTTCATCAAGAAACACATCTTTGAACTCTTGCAACAATGGATAATCCTCTATCTTTGGGCCTTTGTCTTCTAAAGAATTTGATATACGAGCTTCATATAATTGACAACCTTCCATGTAGAACTTTTTTAACTGTAGTGCTGAAATCTACCTTACTGAAACTTTCTTGGGAATTCCTCTTGCCAACCTTGGCCTTCCTTCTTCATCAATGCATTCAAGAACTTTTTCATAACAATCTACCTTGGCTCTATGCTTTTCCAACTAGTTCATGCCAATAAGAGCATCATGGGACCCTAATGGCAGGACAGTTAAATTTGCTTTTGTGAGGAATCCATTCAACTCTATGGGGCATTCCATCACTACTTCACTCACTTTTCTTTTTGTCCATGTGGCTAATTGAACTAACCATGATTTATTATGCTTCACTTTTCCAAGAGAACAACTTTCAACAACTTTTGGAGAAACATAACTATGAGTAGATCTTGGATCAATCAACACAGAAATAGATTGCTTAGCAATCTTACCTCCAACTTCCATTATTGCTGATTGATGGTCTGCTTGATAAATTTTGGGAGTTGCTCTAGCCATATATTCCACTGTAGCTGCAGCTTCTAAGTTATGCAGGACTCAAGGATTCTCTTTTCGATGTGGACACTCTTTAAGCATGTGGTTCTCTCCACATCCCCAACATTGAAGTGGTCCTTTTGGCCCCTTCTCTGTTGCTACTGCTGGCTTAACTCCACTTCGTGCTTGGCGGAAATTTCTTGGTTGATTTTTATAGAAGCTTAAATCCACTTCTCCTTTGCTCAAACCTTCCTTTTGGCTTTCCTTTCCAGGCTCCATGATTCTTTGATTTTCCTTTGCTCTTCATCAAGAGTTGGTGGATTAACAAACTCAATCCTATCTTTGAAATTTCGAGGTAGACTTCCAAGGAAGCATTGGATTTTTACTCTTTCATCTTTGATGTAATCTACATACCTTAGTAATTCCAAAAACTTGTGGACATGTTCTTCCATAGACTTTTGGCCCAATGTTAGTTCATTAAACTCCTTCCTCTTGTTATCATAATACCTAGTAGATAGGTATTTTTCCTTGAAATATTACTTAAATCACTCCCAGCTGATCCTTCTTTCCTTGATAACTTTTACTTGAATGAGGTGCTCCCACCAAATTGAAGCTCAACCATTTATATTATAAATGACAATTCTGGCTGTTTCATTGCTGGAGTAATCATGAATTCTAAAATACTTCTTCATCCCAAGAAGCCATGCCTTTGCCTCTTGAGCTGTCTTGACTCTTACTCTCTCCATCAAATGTGGGAGGCCTTGCCTTTCTAAATTCTCCTTGTGGAATCCTTTTAAAATGCATTCTTCTTTCCAATCTGTTAAGAGAACGCTTTGGGTTGCTTTGAGAACCTCAAGAATCACATGACCTACTAGAAGAAGATCTTGACGAAGATACATTACATTCTATCCTCAAGGAACAATTTCTTGGACTTAGAGTCCTCTTTCTAGTGCAACTTCTAGATCGGCTCGTTGCACTTCTTCTTTCTTGACCAATATTGCTTGGATTGGATCCAAGATTAGCTCTCTGTTGAATATCAGCGAGGCTTTGAAGGACAACAACATTAATCTGGCTATGCTCTTCTCGAGCCTTGATCAACCTCTTATTGAAGCTTATCATGGTTTCAACCAAATTTTGAGTAGTGATTTTCTCTCATCTCCTATTTGATTCAGTCTCTGCATTTCCCTCTTGCATATTTTCTCTCAATACATCCTTATCATGTTTGTAAGGGTCCTGAGCATCATTTATGGTTACCATTTTCTTTTGGAGACTCTTCCCTTTGCTACAACTGTTCAAATATGGTTAATTGCAAGCACTTGTGCATCATAGAGATATTTATTAGACATATTAGGAATGCATGTAATGAAACACAAAATATTATGATTTAATAGAATTATTCTCATGGAATAATTCACAGGATTTTTATTTCCTTTGTTCTTTGTTCCATGTATGCATTTCTGGAACTACCCTTAATTGACAATTTTTTTGTCAAAACAAGGTCAAAGGCACTTTCTATTCTAATCCCTGAGACATCATAATTCCTCATTCAGATTTTGATTGTGCGCCATTGTTTCCCACTGGATAAGCTTTCCAATGCTTATTCTCCTACTCCATTTCGACTTCGGACATGGAATTCACATTAGTTCAAAACTGTCAATTTTGCCCAATTTTGCACTTTTCCACAGTTGCAATTAGCCTCAAAGGCCAACTTCGTCTGCTTGTAGAAGTAAATCTAGAGAGAACTAGGAAAAATTTTCTGCCGGGCAAAGTTAGTCCATATAACAAGGATCACCCAACATCTTTCAGATCCCTGATCTAATCTTCCAGTCGCTTGCTATAAAATTATGGGCTGGACTACTTTCGACTTTTGCACTTCTTAAACTCGGAATTTTTAGCAAAAATGGCTCTCCCAAACTAAGCATTTTGGGAAAAGCTTTGTTTAACGGAAAGTGTATGTTTTGATGAGTAGGGAAAATGTCGAGTTTGATAATTTCTTGGTTTCGACATCTAGGGTCATTTTTACCTCTTTCAAGCTTTTCAAAATCCCCAAAAAGGGCTTTTTGGCCTTCTTACACACCCCAGTGTCATAACCTTTGGAATTTGGTTCCAATACTCCAGATTTAATTTCATGCTTGGTTCATGGCCATGTCATAACAATTTCAACCCAAATCGAGCTTCCATCGGACCTCGGAACACCGATCTTTGAAAGGGACTAATTTGAAATTTAGACCAAATTGGAGCAAAATGGGCTCTGGTCTCTCATCGATGTTTTTATGACCTCCAATTGCGTTGGAAGGTTGTAGGTCTCATCAAATTTGGAGTTAAACTGCTTTTGTTATGGGAAATTTTTTTTTGGGCTCTATACTATTTTTAATTTTTTAATTTTTTTATCTAAATCTCGACGTGCTGATCCCGAATTTTTCCAAGCCCTTTCGACCTTTTTGATTGGAAATAAAAAAATCAGAATGTACAATTGATCCATAAAAAGTCATCTCCGACTACTATCTTTCGTACATCGGGTGTCGAAAGTTGGAAGTGCAAAATGGTTCCTCCATAGAACCTTCCCGACATCGACCTCCGCAGACCTTTACATCGTCGTGCTCATAGACTTCATGCCGTGGCCTCTGCAGATCATTCTTCTTGGTTGCACCCTGGGAAAAAACTTCACTGCACTCATGGACTTTGCTCCATGAACCTTTTCTCTGTCATGCCCGCAAACCTTTTCTTTGTCGTGCCCGCGGACTTTTTCCCGTGGTACTACCATAGACTCTTCTCGCAGGGCCTGTGGATTCTGGACTCTGGCCACCCACACATCCTTCTAGCGTGGTCGTTCTAAGTCTTCTTTCGCCCACATGGCATAGGTGGGTCCAACTCAAATTTTTCCAAAGTTTTCCGTTACAAAGGTGGTAGCGACTCATTAGGAAAATGATTTTGGGAGAAGTTATTATTGGAGCTGTTGCCAATTAAATTTGAACACGCGGACATACAATTTTTTCCCAACGGCTTGTCTAACCACCGTTATCTTGCGTGTAAGTCGAGGGTGCGTTGTGAACCATATCTGTTAATCTCAATTTCCATTTCGTCGACTCCATTCAATCTATCATCCCAATAACATCCTCAACACTTTTTTTGTGAATTTCTAGTTTTCTACCCGTGAGTGTGGATTATGGCCCATTCATCCCAAGTGCTGCAACTATTGGCTCTGATATCATTTTGTCATGTCCCCTCTTGTCAATTTGACTCACGGAGTGAAAATGAGGGACATGTGGGTTGCTGAATTTTGCCCCCAAGGACATATTTATGAATTTAATAAACACTAAATGCGTGTGCAAATTCATATTAAACATACATAGCGGAATTAAACTCTATCAATGCACACACAACATGCAATTACCGACATGTTCGTCATAGACATAACAACAAAATCATGCACAACAATAAAATCATTTTCATGCTATTTACAAGCATCTAATGAATAATTCAAACTGGACCATTTCATTCGATTTAGCATAGATAAACATGCATTCATAATACACAAATTTATCATATTTGGAAACAACAGTGAACACATCTTGTAATTGAAATTGCCCGAGCAACTGGCTATGTAAAAGCAACGTTCCACCCAACCATAGGTCTATGTCCAACCTATACTCTTTCAGCTGAGAGACCACTCTCAAGCTGGGCTGTGTATCTATGTTACACGTGAACTGCTCCCACCTTTTAGGAAACTCGTTCCTAAAGTTCCCGCGTTCCAGGAAGCTTAGGAACGGGTACGAAACGTTCCAAAATTAGGTGGAACGGTTTCGGGAGCTCCGAAACAATTATGGAACGTCAGGCTGGAAAATGTGGGAGCTTGGGATCCTTCGATTTTGGCGTTTTCGTTGTTGGGAGCTTGCACACGCTCAGTATTTTCCCAGGGACGCCCACACGTTACTCATCTAACAAAAATGTCCAGCTGTTCCCAAATCCGTTAGCCCAAATTTTTACATGTTCTGTCAAGAATTTGGTGCCTGAATCGCCTGAAATTTCTCACGTCAAGACCCAACACGCAATTAGGATGCTAGATACAATATCTCTGTCGCGTTTGACTGAATTGTTGAAGCTCTATTCCCGTGCTCACTCGCTGAGTGTGAGAAAGACAATTCGTATGCCTTCTGAGCGTGTGAGAATTGAGAGCCAAGCAATTTGTGTTGTGACTTGGCGTATTGTGTGAGAGGGCCCATCATTGACGGCCTCCGAAACCATCACCAGGAGCGCTGGGCAGAGACGGCCTTAGAAAGTGATGCCGACAACTATCAATTCTGAACTCTAGATGTATTAATGATTTAATCGTATGGCATATTGTTAAGAAATATTTTTAAAAATATATATTATGGAATTATCTATCGATATTTATTTAGAGTAATTAAAGCGATAATATTTAACTAAAGTGATAATATTTAACCTATGCAGAGACGCCAGGAGCAAGTGGCATATTTAACATGGGCAGAGACAGCCTCATAAAGTCACAATATTTTAAATTTATTTATCATATAAACATATNGATTCTAGTGTTTAGATTGCACTAATATTAAATATACATCTGATAATTGTTGTACATAAAGCTATAGATTATAATATTATTAAATACTATTATACTAATACAGTAAAATAGGATATAGTATATACTTATAATTCAAGTTTAATTCTGTTTTTTAATTATATTTTTATTTTTTTAATATATATAATTTGCCGCTCCCAACTTGCCGTTTCCTGTAAATTTGGGAGAAACTTCTAGCCGTATCGGACACTCGTATCCACGTTCCCCACGTTTCCACGTTTCCGAAACTTGTGCAACATACCTGTGTATCCATTAAGAAGGAATTGCTCAGGATCACTCACAGCCATAAGGACAAACACTCATGCTAAGCCAACATGCAACTGGGTTTATCGAGCATGAAGGGAGACATGGAAGGAGAATGCTAAGCCAACATGCAACTGGGTTTATCAAGCATGAAGGGAGACATGGAAGGAGAATGCTAAGCCAATGCGCTTAACCACAAAGCTACAGGCATCTCAATTGATCTCAGCCAGACTTGGCATCCACATTACCTACCACACTCAACACAAGGAAGGTCCCCTTCTCTGCTACACAGTCCCTTAGGCACCCCATCCCTTTAGTGCTCTTCATGGTGTGCATAGAAAGATCCAAGTTGCTAAATCTTCAGAGATTCTTGCCTTCATTGGGTTTATCAAGCACTTTCGACCTCCGATCTCTTTCTTCTAATTCAATCCACTCTTGGATTTCTTGATTCTGGCCATGTGACTGTCAGTCATGAAATTCAACTTCTAGGCCTCTAAATCTGGGTCTTTCGATGGAATTTCGGGCCTTTTTCACTCTCAAATTCACCTCAGGGTGTATGTCTATGGATTCCCCACTGAATTTCACCTTTCACACGAATTTTTGGGCCGTCTAGACACTAAAAAACGCAACTTTATTCTTGATTGCGATTTCTGCAATTTTCCACTCTTGGGAATGCCAAACGTGCTGAGAATTGATGTCTGGTGGTTCCACAATGGAATGGTAAGAATGGAGAACGAATTTCCATGAGGGAAATTGACTTCTAGGTCAAGTAAACTGAGGCCATACTCAACCATACGAATTTCCGGGTTTGACCATTCTCCATTAAATTCATGAGGTGATTTCTCAGTTACCTTCTTACAACAAAATTAAATATAAGGGAGTCAAGATGGGTTCTCTGTTAGCTATTTAGCTTTGGAGGCACTCCGCAAGTTTTTGTCTTGTATGTGGAAGTGACCATGCACTAGCTAGGTTACTTGACTTTGTAATGGTGGTTTATAATGTTTTAAAGCGACTCTTATGTAATATGACTTTTTATAAAGTATTCCCTTGTTTTAATTTTATAAGGTGACTTTATGAGATAACGGCACTTATTTCATTAAGTAAAAGGTGACTTTATTAAAATTAAATGTAACTGATTTTGGAGGGAAAGTTTCTCAACCATTGATCATGTAAAGGGAAGATCAAATCTTGGCCTTTGGATTTAGGGACTGGGAAGGTGAAAGGTCGCTTTCAAGTTATAAGAGAGAGCCTACGGTAGTGTGCAAAGCAAGGAAAGCATTTTCCAAGAGTGAGCATTTGGCTAGGTTAATTTTCAAAGAGAGAGGGAGCAAATTTCTCAAGTGGGCACATATCCCAAGGAGATTTTTTTTCTCAAGTGGGCACAAATCCTGAGGATATAGGCATGCTTCCCAAAAAGCTTTTTCAGCTGGGCCATACTGTATGGACTGTTGGGCCATACTGCTGGGCCGTACTGTACCTTTTCTTGATGCATGCAATTCGAAAAGGCTGTACAGGCTGTACGGATTTGCTGGGCACACAAATCGAGGAGCTGGGCACGCAAATCGAGGAAGGCTGCTATTAAGGTGCTGCACAAACTTCGAGGTGCTGGTACAGTCATTAATTGCTGAATTAAATGCTGCTGTAAATTAATATTTTTGCCTGAAAAATGCTGAAATAAAATTCTCTTGGACTGGTTTTCCCCAGGGGGTGTTTTTCCAGGGTCATATTCACCAAAATTTCTGCTGTTTATGATATTTTTATGCTGCAACAGACTTGGTTTTTCAGTGTTTCAGCTTCATGGTTGTTGGGTTTTATGCATGTGAAATATTTTTACTTAACGGCAGTTTAAAGTCTGAAATCTGGGTTAGTGTTTGACAAAAGTCTGATTTTTTGTCAAATTTCTACATTCTCAAGATGACATTTGGCAACAATGGGTTAAACCCTACAACCCCCACACCTCTCCCTAGTGGATGCACACATCCCCCTCATTTTAATTGCTTTCATAGCCAACTCTTGGTATTTTATTTCCATTAGGATATTTACATGCTTTTACAATTTTCCATGGCTTACTAGCACATGGCTAACAAAATATAAATACATGCCTTTTAAAAGACAAGCATTCATTGGCGGGGCCTTGGCCTTGAGCTCTATGCTAGGAATCACACATCACATATACACAATATTTACACATAAAGCCAATACATTCTAAGGGTCAAAATGGGGGTATTATAGAAAGTGGACCAAGAACATATGGGAGAGAGGAGAGCAGAGGGATTCCGAGAACCGTTCCTTTTGCTTCTACTTTGGAAACTTTTCAGTGACAAACACTTCATTTTTTTTGATGTGTTTGTTGTCTTTGCAATTTTTTTAGTAAGGAGCATGTACCTCAAAACCATTGGGCAATTCTAGATCCTGCATTTTGTTGGTTCTGGCAAGAAAGTCTCCAATTTTTCACATAGAATCATTTTGCATTCCCTGAATTCCCCACCATAGGCAGAATGATGATTGCTTAGCTGGCATTACCTTCATTGAGAAGGACTTGTCTTATTTAACCTGCCATTTTCAATGCTACAATACTGTTACCCATTGGGTGTCATTATCATTCATGAAAGGAAATCTGTGTCTGCAATTAGTGAGTTGCAATATTTATTAACAGGTTGGCTACATACCTTGCCCTATGGGTGTGTGTGGATCTGCCCAATTTTTGTTAGGGTATTTAACAATTTATCAAATAGTAAACTTTGATACAAGCCTTGAGATCACTGATTTTGTAGGTAGGAATTATTTATTCAATTAATGAATTGTAAAGTTTATACGGCAATAATAGCGCTATAGGCAAGTTTTCTGAATTTGTGAATGAAGAAATTTAGGTATTTTCAAAAGCCTTTTCAAATTTTTTTGTTATGAATTTCCCTTTCCTGTAAGGCTTCTCATTGTTTGAAGATTCATGTTTCAGATTTGATTATGTAGACAACCCTGGAGATCACAATACAGATATTATCATTAGAGCGCTGCATGACATTTCAGAGGGATCTGAGATATGCCTAAGCTACTTTCCAGTTAATTTGCCATATTCTGACAGGCAGAAAAGTTTATTAGAAGACTATGGTTTTTGTTGCAAGTGTGACCGTTGCAGGATTGAGGAAGCCTGGAGTGAAAAAGACAGCATGGATGAAGAAAACGGTTTCCCAGAGAATGAGATGGAAGAAGAAGAAACAGAAATGCAGGAAGCAGGTACAAGTGGAGAAAATGCGGATGAGGCAAACGGTGATTTTCCTCATGCATATTTCTTTGTGAAATACCTTTGCCCTGTTGAAAATTGTGGGGGAACTATGGCTCCATTGCCTCCAGCTTTGGGAAATCTGTCGACTGTTATGGAATGCAACATGTGCGGGTATCTAAGAACTGATGATGAATTTACCGAAGACCTAAAAGACCATGGTATGGTTGATTGAGAAAGAATCACTAGATTTTGTTACTAACTCCACAAATGCTCTCATGTTGCACATAATATGATTATGCTGTACACCTTGTTTAGAATTCTCCTCCCTTTCCTATTTGAGGACAGAGGTAGCAAATGCTATGGGCCCCTCTAAAACTTTAATAGCGCACATAGCTCAATATACTTGGAAGAGCAATGGATCATAGGGATTGAAATTGGAGGAAGTCATTTCTCCTTGTGATTTTACCTTTGAGGTAGTGCTTTGCTTCTTTTTTACTTTTAAGGATGTTGTGTTGCTAAGAATTATGTTGCTGCTGATATGATAGTTTGTTGATAAGCAGACTATTAAACACAGAATTGTACATTGGAAAAGATCTGTCAGTTGAATATTCAGGTTGCCATGTTTTTGTTCATAGAAGCTAAAATAATGTTTGTGGTTTGTTTTTTGGGATTGGTCCCTTTTCCAGAGATACAATCTTATATTTCTGAATGCATTTGAGATGGAGCATGATCTCAAATAACTGTATCTATGAGCTGTGTCTGGGAACAATTGATTTTCTAGAAGCAATGATACACCTGATCGGTGAAACCATTTACTGTTTTATGTATTTCATGGCAGCCTCGTGACATGAGCCCCTCAACATAGACATGATGCAGTTTCAATGATCCCAGAGCTACATGTTTACGAGCAGGAGTTACAAGACAGTTAAAGTGAGGGACTGAAAAAGGCTAATGTCGGAAAGATGTCCTGGCAGCCTTGTGACATGTCACTCAACATAGACAGGATGCAGTTTCAATGATCCCAGAGCTACTTGTTTACAAGCGGGAGTTGAAAGACAGTTAAAGTGAGGGACTGAAAAAGGTTAATGTTAGAAAGATCTGACAATTACTAATGTTTGATATGAATTGCCAAACTGTTCCCAAGGCTTTTGTCATAAACAATGGAGGAGGATACAAAGGTGTCAGACAATATTATAATTGTTGAAAAAATCAGTATGGGCATAAATTCAGCAAGGATCCTGAATACAACTTGTAGGCAACATCGATGATAATTCGACTGACGGACGAGTATTAAAAAATACAAAATAATTCATTTTTCAAATTTTAAAACATATAGACCAACAACAACATTAAATAAACACAATGGCACATAAATATGGAAAACAATTACTGATAAATATGATGTAGTGGGTGCCAAATAAAAAATGACACATCTAAGTTGATGTTGAAATTCTGAACCTTGATAGCTGTTCAATCAAGGACTCAAAAGTGGACACTCGATGCAAAATTACATCAAATGTATAAAATGTATCTCATCATTATGAGAAGAAACCATGGAGCTCCACTGGGTATTTTATATAGGATGGTTGAGAGGAGAGGAGTCCATGTAGGTGTATGGTCAGCAGTCCATTAATTGGCAAAGTTTGCCCTTTTAGCTATGTTCATAAGCCCTTTGTGGTTTGCAAGGCTTACATTGGAAGTATTTGAGCTTTATGTCATGAACACAAACATAAAGTAGTTGCAAGCTAAAGCTTAGATGCACAAGGATGATTGTATACATATGTGTTAGTGTTTTGGTCTTCCCATTTACTGGTAGTGTTACAAAAGTTGAAGGTGGTGGACAGGAAAAGTGTGCAAGACAATAATTGAAGTTATGTCTCCAAGATTTTCTCCGACCCTCCAATCAAAATTTAAATTTTTGTTGCACCAAATGCTACACATACATACAGAAGAAATGTCACTTTCACTAGTCAACTTGATTCAACATAAAATTGTTATGTTATAAACCCTTGTTGTTTACTTGCCTTCAAGGTGGAGCGGTCTCCGTCTTCTAATTCATTTTCAGATTCTATTTTTATGTGAAGGTGCAAGAATGCAATAAGAATACTAATGTATCTTTATGAGCTTTCAAAGAGCTGCAAGAATTCCAAATAGAAGACATGAAATCGGGCTCTAGAAAATGATTGTACAATCTCTTTCCAGGCCTCTTAATGCTGAAGGTGCACCCCAAAACAACAATGATACTCTTGGCATAAAAGAGAAAAACACAATGTACAATAACAACATTACTAATGATGATGACAACATCAATTATTTCCTCGAGGCTGCAAACCTATACAAGCTATCTTCAACAAAAGCAAATGCTATAGGGATTTCTTCGCAATGAAAACACACCTTAACCAAGTTAAAATTGTTTATTTTTATAGACTCATCTTGTTGCTTCGTTGGTAATAAAATATTATTAGAACATTCTAAGTTTCCATAGAAGAAGGGCACTTCCATAAATCAAACCTTTGAAGAGATCAAATAATCCAAGTGTCAATCTCCTATACAAAATGTCTCATAAACACATGGCTTCTTTTCAAGACTTGAGCCATTTTAGAGGCATCTTATAAAAAAAAAGTTTATTTCATCACATCTATTAATATTTCCTTATAGAAATAGGCCTATCGGCAGGCGCAGCATGTATGGAGTAGGGGGTTGGTTGACAATTGGAAGACATAGGGAATGTATCAGGTCTCCCCCAGTCAGTCTTAACTGTCTTATCCTGGATGGATCCAGGGGGTTCCCCGCAAGGAAGTATAGGGTATTTCTTTTTTCATCAAAATTGGAAAGAATGCCAAAAGAGAGAGCTCCAAAGAGGCTGCTGTATTAGATTATTGTTTTTACTCGAATTTCGTGTCCTTTGAGGTGGTGTGCTTTTTTTAATTAGTCTCTTAAATATATAAAAAACTGTCTTCAAGATCCTTATTAAACAGGTTTCTATATTAATTGAGGTTTCAAAATTATTAAACGAGAATAGATCCATCTTAAACCCAGATCTATCAAGCACCGAGAGGGATCTAATTTCCTGAGAAGTAATGATTTTTTTTAATCTTAAACTCAAGAAATTTGATCTCTCTCTTACTTGATAGATATGGGTCCAATTTTTAATTTTTTATTTTATAGGTCGACATGAATTTTTTTAATTACTTTTTATAATTTTTTATTTTATGAGTTGACGTGAATTTTTTTAATTACTTTTTATATATTTTTATTTTATGAGTTGACATGAATTTTTGGTAATGTTGCGTTACCTTAACTTATGTTACATGAGAACATCTTCCCCATACTTGGCTGTAAAGCACCTTGCTCCTCTTGATGCAATAATGATTTTCATAAATATTTGTGCTATGTGAAAGCTAAACTAAGGGGCAGCCTCCATAAATTGCAATTATTTGCCACAAATACACCTCACAACAACAACAACAAGAAGATAGCTTCTTCATAATCATTCTTAGCATGGTTTCAATGTGCCACATGTCTTCATTAGATGAGGGGCATTCCACCAAAGTGCCAAACAACACTGCCAACATGTCAAGTTATGCCTTGCCACACAACACTGCCAACATGTCAAGTTATGCCTTCAAATATGTAGAATTTCCTTCTTAGACATGAAAAGTGTGAATGAAAATAATCATGCCTCCAATTATACTGAAGGGACTGTCAAAATGCATAAAAAAATAAGCATAATGAAGAATTATGCACTTGTAATTGTAACAATACTCAATTCTATCAAGTGCCTAAAATGAATTATGTATGTGTAATTGTGGCAATGCTCAATTTTATCTAGTGCCTAAAATGATCAAGTAGCAACAAAGAACAATGGTTCGACCCTCTTTTGGTTGACGATGATAGTAAACGGCTGCCCTCTCGTTACACAACACTGGCAAAGACTAATGAATAAAAAATAACCAAAATTGGCCTTTTAAGAGGTTCTGCCAATTTATTCCCTTCTTAAAAAAAGGCGTGATGTGCTGATTTTTCCAAATCTTGGGATTTTTGGGGCTGATTTTCCGTTTGTGGTTTGACATTGCGAAAATCGTGATGTCGCAGGTTTTTCAACAGTATTTTTATTATCTATTAATTAGTAAGCAAATACGGTTTGTGTGGCGAATTATTCGGTTTTATTTGGTTATATGGGGCGCATTTCATATGCAATCCGTTGAATTTTGAAACTCAGGGTTCCGGACTGAAAATAAAGAGCATTTCTGTTGTAGTGTGATTACTATCCCTCTCATGATCTCATCCTCGGAGCAAATCAGATCACAGTACAGGCAGCAGTGCATTGACCTCTTCGTTATACATCAGAGGCGAGCTCTCAGCTAACTAGATATGGCTGGGAAGTGAAACTGGTGAAGGAACTTACAGATGCAATTTATTGATTAATGAAAAGTAGCAGCTCAATCAAGTGGGTACTGGTATTGTGCAGATGCAGAGGTCAATGAGGGGGAGGCCTATCATTTTCCTGCAGGCTATTATTTCCATCTCTGCTGTAGTGTAATTACTATTCCTCCCATCTGTGCAACAAATCAGATCACAACACATTAACCTCTTCGTTATACATCGTAAGGGAGCGCTCAGTGAATTAGACATGCCTGAGAAGTGAAATTAGGAAATGAAATAACTCTCAGATGTAATTTATTGATTGATTGATAAAAAACAAGCAGCTCAATCAAGTGGGTATTGGTACTTGGCAGAAGCAGAGGTCAGTGAAGGTGAGGCCTATCATATACCTATAGGCTATCATTTCCATCTCTGCAAATTTCACCCTCAACAGTCCTCGAATAAAAGTGAACCATCGACATTTTTTATTTGAAGAGTTGGTATAAAATCTTTGCAATGTGAAGAAAACCTATAATAATGTCTTCAGAGGTATATTGGTGAATGTTTATCGAACTGAAATTTTTGCATCCAAATTATTTTTGTATGACTCCAAATTTGAATTAGAACTTGGTAACCATGATACCCATGAATGCGTCGTCACATATGCTTCTGCCATGAAATGCATTTTTATGCCGAAGTATATTGCACTCAAATGCCCATGCAAACACACATCCAAACCTGCAGACAGTTTCTTCTTTGAAATCTGCAGACACATATCCAAGGAAAAGTGATATAGCACTTAGTATGCAATTCAATCCCTACTTAATCACCAAGGGGTCGTGTTGATCAAGTCTAGGATTGCTAGCAATGAACAGTCCTTGCACCTAAGAGGAAAACAATATGACCATCTCAAACCTCCCAATGAAGACCTGTCCTATAAAGGTCCATGTACATTGCCATCATGACCCCATTAAGAAGGAAAGTAACTTGTCAATGACCGAGTCAAATCAACCCTTAAACGGGTCTGGTCGACCAATTCGGTACCAAACTGGTCGAGTTGGTGTCTGAATCGGCTAGTTCGGCGCCAAACAAGTCGGATCAGCTGAGTCATGCCAAAAATCAGCCGATTTGTATGGGCTGACACGTGTAGGGCCGCAAACATGAAAATACTTGGAATTTTGGTTTTTTGTTTTAATTTTTTCCTAATCTAACCTAACCCTAAAGCTTTATTTATTTCCCCTGATCTTTTGCTTCTAGTTCTAGCAGTGCTGATGGATTTGATCTTGATGATGTATGACAATTGACTGTGTAGTATGATCATTGTATAAAGCATGATCATATTGCAGTGGCATCATGATTCATAACATTTTGTTTTTTAGGTTCTACAGGCCATATAGCCTATAGGCCTCATTGATTATGTGTTTTGTTCCAGATATGTATTGCACAATACACTTTGTGCCATTTTGATATATTCACTCTATACAGTATATATATGAGCAATCTTTGGATATTTTGTTTCTAATGTTTTGGATTCATGGATTAGACTCTTTAAAACATTGTTTTTCTTTAAAATTTAAATATTTTATGTATTGTTGAGTAGCTGAGTGATAAATGTCAAACAAGTCGAGTCATAACCAATTTCGAGTACGAGTCCAAGTTGAACCCTCGATCGATTCAAAGTCCGATTACGATTTTTAAAACTATGGAACTGATATCCATATAGATAATGTTGTAGATGTTTGAGTGCCACAAAGTTCCTTACCAAGAAGTTTAGACTAACACAGTAGGTTAATACTCTTCTACATGGGGTCCTTATCGTAATTAGAAATTATATTCTTTCATCAAGTGGCAATTGGGTGATACAGTCATACTTCACATGCATAATCCCTGAGCAAGTGCCTGGATTGATCATGGCAAATATCTATACACAACTAAACTAGGCAGCTACCATTTAACCAATTAGATGTCCATCTAAACAACATGGAACCTATTGTGCGCAAATTTTCCTTTAATATTCAACTAGGGCTAAACAGTGCATGCAAAATATCAACTAATAACCACACATGAATATCTTTTACAGTATGCAGCGGAATATAAAACTGAGAAATAAATCACAACATCACATCACAATATTGACACTATTATTTTGGGTATGGAAATCCCCGGAAAAACCTAAGATGGGAAAACCGATGCAGTAGTCAGATATAGATTTTATTATGAGAAAATATGGAACTTTTACAATCACCGCAAATTCACCCAAACCCGGTGAATGCAGTACCTGGCAGAATCACTGGGCAAATCCCAGCTAAACCTCAACACCCTCTTGTGTGAGTGTACGACCCAACTGTACGGAGCTCGATGATCTTGCTGCTCGCTCCTCTGTCTTCTTAGCTAAATCCTTTGTTTGACTTTCTCTCCCTGTCTCTATCCCGTCTCTGTCGGAATACAATTGTGTGTTCTCTTCACCAATTGATCTCTCTTTTATAACTTTAGGTAAAGCAGAAAACCCTAATTTCACTTTCACTTTAACTAGTGGTAAAGCAAAAACCTTAATTTCACTTTCACTTTAACTAGTAGTCCACTAAAGTTAATTTAGATCACTTTAATTTATTTTCCAAAGTAAACTTAGGAAAAGTAAATTAAATACAACTGATTTCCTAATTTAAGTCTTCTGCATGCAAGAACACATGCATGCAGGCAGACCTTCCTTGTTGCTACTAGTTTAACATTGTGAAGGCCTTGTCCATCATGAATGCCAACTCAAAACATCACCTTGTGATCTTACTCACTATAGATTGTGTTGTGGCAATGTACATGCACAAACAAAAGCCCACAATTATTGAAGAAAGGTCGAGAAATAAGGTGCCATGTTATTGTCATGACAAGATCATGGAAATAGACTAGAAGGTATCATAGTCAATGTGCAAAAGGATTTTGGGCAATGAACTTATACCACGATGAAACTTTCACCAAGAATCAATGCCAGATTACAATTGATATGTAAGAAGAATTTTTTGGTTCGAGTTTGTTGTGCCATTATGTTTTTTTGCTTTGCTACAGTTGTTGATTTTTTTTTAAACAATACAAATGCAATTTTCAGATCTTGATAATTACTTCGTAATGATTTTCAAACAATAATTTCATCCCACTAAAAATTTCAACTTTTAGTGCAGCGGAAACAAAAGATCATAGAAGGATAACCATGCACGTAAGACACAATATTTTTCATTTGGGAAAACCAAACTTGGAAGAAAACCTAATAACTTTTCTAGAAAAGAAATTAGTCCAAAGTTACAAGTACATCACCATGAAGATAAAACCCTATCACATAGAAAGGTGCACTCTTCTTCACAAGAAACACTAGACAAGATAACAAACCTCTAGGGAGAGATAAGAAACCTTAAAAATTGCTCATTGGATCTTTTCTATGCCCTCTTGGAAAGTGCACACAAGTGGAGAAGAGAAGATGCGTTGTGTTGATGATGAAAATCAAATGCGTGAGCACATTATTTATATACATCAAGTGACCTTTAATTCACTTATGGGGACGACTTGTCCTTTTTGGTCTTCAACATTCATTTTATATTCAGGGCCAACTTCTCTTCTTGTCTTTAATACTTCCTTGGGCTTCTTCAATGATTTCTAGGTCTTCTTCAACGATTGACTTGTCTTCTTGGTTATTTTTTCTTCAGTAGAAAAGTTGTCCATGATGATGATTATCTCCTCACATGCACGTCTATTCACACATAGATCTCTAATGTTGAATTGACCCACTAAAAATTCTCGAACAATTCTTAGAGTCTACATCAATTCAACATTAGACTAGACTTGCATATTCCATAAGGGGATGAAAGCTTCTGTAAAATAAACAAGTCAAATCACTCTAATATAGAATAGATCACACCATCTCAGAGCAAGCAATGTGAGAGAACCTTGGGGCCAATCTCCCCACACCATATGACTCAGGATAATGGGAGATTGTGTGCCCCTTCTTGGGCCATTCACCACTAGCCAAATTGATATGGCCATTTTCCATGGATGAATGTATCATTCCCCCTTGGTCAAATAAGCATGACCAATTTGGGAGAATGTCTGCCTGATGTTGCAACCTGAAGAAACATCAACATTCACTCTAAGCAAGTGAGACATTTTGTATCACGCCAAGCTTGCTTGGTGAGAATGTCCACAATCTGCATCTCGAGTCTTCCACTCCTAGTCAAATCAACATGGCTATTTGGAGAAAGATTGCGCCTAGGCCATTCACCAGTAGCCAAATCAACATGATCATCTTCTATGGATGAATGTATTGTTTCACCTTGGTCAAATCAACATGACCAATATAGGAGAATGTTTGTTTGATGCTGCTCATATGTAGATATGTATGTCTAGGCCATTCACCATAGCCACATGACTCATGCTCCAAGGGTGAATGTATCATTCTTACTTGGTCAAATCGACACGACCAATCCAGGAGAATGTTTGTTGATCCTACTTGTCTATGGATATGTATTGGAGCTTCACTGCTTCCTTCTAGACCATGTCTTGGATGAAGTGATATTTGATCTCCTAACCAAATAATCTTGCAAGAAGCCTGCGAAGCCACATTGCTTTGCGACTTGTGACATTGGTTGCGATATACTTTGCATCTTCTATACTGAGTGCTATAGAAGTATGCTCCCTGCTAAACTAGGATATCATAACTAATTCCAAGCTGAAGTAGCACCCCGAGGTGCTCTTTCTATCCACTGCACTCCCTACCCCCATTAGAATATGTATATCCCTACAACTTCACTTCACCACTTGAGACATCTTACACCATATCCAATTGTTACCACACAGGTACCTCAACATATGCTTTGCTGTAACCCAATGGAAGTACATCGACTCAACCATAAATTGGTAAAGCAAATATATGACATGCTGTTAACCATATACATCAAGGATCTAATCAACTGCCTGCACATAGTGGGATCCACCAATTTTGAATATGAAGAGGAATCACTCAACTTCTTCAGATTTGTATCCATAGGTGTAGCCATGGACTTCCAATCCATCAAATAGAGTCTCTGCAAGATCTCAACTGTGTACTTCCCCTGACTAAGGAATATTTCATCTGCTCTCTACCACACCTCTAATCCCAAGAAGTCATGCATCAGGTCAAGATCCTTCATCTTGATTTTTGAAGCCAACTTCCCCTTGGTGAGGAAGGTGCTCTTGATTGGAGCACCTCCTCCATCATCAACAAACTGTGCTGCAACTACTCCCAATGTGCGGGAGCACCTTGCTCCCTTTGAACCTGAGTATCTTTCTCCCTTTGCACTTGAGTACCTTGCTCCCTTTGCATCTAGACACCTTGCTTCCTTTGCATATGAGTATCCTGCACTCTCTCTGACATTCCAAACATATAAATCCATAGCCTATATAATGTGTCATCCCTTATGCTAACTTTGGATTGCATGCTTGATCTTATAAATCAACTTGGAACTCACCACTGAATGCCCCTCAGGTTTTGGAACGATATTCCACACATCATTCTTCATGATGAACTGATACTCTTTCATCATTGCATCTTTCCAATCCCGCTAGCCTACTACTTCCTCATAGCTGGTAGGATCGAAGTCATGTTGGTCTCTTCATGGCCACGATAACATCTCTAGGTATATTTATTGGCTCTACTGGCTCTACAGACTCTTCCTAATAGTATGAAGGATGAACAAGTGGAATAGAGAGATTTGTACCCCCATCCTTCAAAGCCTCCCGCTCCTCACTATCAATATCCACTTGAGACTCTCTAGATCTCCTGAAGGCTACCTCCTCATCTAAAGTAACATCTCGACTAACCTCAATCTGACGTCCTAGAATGTAGATCTTGTAGGGCCTTCAAAGTCTTATTGTATCCCCCAAAAGTACTCTTCTTCCTAGAAGGTTCTAACTTCATCATCTTCTCCTTCAACACATGGGTATATACAAGAAAACCAAGGATCCTCAAGTGACTGACCTCTGGCTTCATTCCCGTGAATACCTCTTCAAAAGTCTTGTACCCCAATATCTAGTGAGGACTCTTGTTCTGAGCATAAACTGTTGTACTAGATTCCTATGCCCATAAGAACATGGATAAGTCCTAATCATGGGTCATCGCCTTGACAACGTCCACAATGGACATGTCCTGCAATACATGACAACATTTATCCACAAGAGTTAACCAATACCAATTAAACTATTATGCTATTCATAAACACAATACCAATTCAGTTCAAGTAAATAAAAACTCATTACTTAAAGCACTAAATGTTTATCTTGTTGATCTGCTCTTGATCTCCGCCTTCTTGCAGAAATCACTAAAGTCTTTGGAGGTATACTCTCCATTATCTCACCTTAAGACCTTGATCTTCTTCCTCGTCAAGTTCTCTTCTTGAGCCCTGAACTCCTAGAACATGCTTAAGACTTCATTCTTGGTCTCCATGTCTTTTGGGAGAAATCATCATAATACAAGAAGCCACTGAATGCATTGGATCCAAGATCTCCTTGGATCTACTATCATTTCTCTAAAAAGAAACTTTAGCATTCTTGCTAAGTGCACAACCCCTGCAAACACCCCGATGCTCTACCTTGAGCTCTAAAAGACCCATAACCATCTTCCTTAATGCTAGAAAACCTTGTAATGCAGGTGAAAAAATATTTGATGCCATAGCTCACATAAATTGATACTATCATGTACCAACGCCCGGGCTGAATGTCCTGACAATCTGTATAGTCCTCCCTCTTGAGCACTAATCACTCCTGCTTATTCTATGCTTGAGCCCTTAGGCCATACACGACCGTAACCATATGATTCTATTGCTTGCTTGAACTCTTAGAAACCTCCCTTTCATAATCTCCAAGTTTGCAATTTCAGACCTGCAATTTTGGACCTGCTTTTTTCAGCCCTGTTTTTTCGGACATGTTTCTTTAGACCTGTTTTTTTAGGCCCCGATTTTTCGAATATTCTTTTTAGGGCTTCGTTTTTCATTCAATAATATCACTCAAATTATTCCATTGCAACCTAGGTTTGAGGTTGATCAATGACTGCCTTTCAATACTGCCTTGATACCATGTTGAATTTTTCTTATAGCAGTAGAAATACAATTTTTAGATCTTGATAATTACTTCCTAATTATTTTCAAATAGTAATTTCATCCCACTGTTATAATTGAATAATTATAAATTGAAAACTTCAACTTTAAGTGCAGCGGAAATAAAAGATCATAGAAGGACAACAATGCACAACAGACAATAATTTTCACCTAGGAAACCCAATTTTGGGAGAAAACCCAACAACTTCACTAGAGAATAAATCAGTCCAAAGTTACAAGTACATCACCATGAAGATAAAACCTTAGAACATAGAAATGTGAGCCCTTCTTCACAAGAAACCCTAAACAAGATAGCAAACCTCTAGGGAGAGATAAGAAACCCCCAAAATTGCTCCTTGAACCTTTTCTATTCCTTCTTGGAAAGCATGCACAAGTGGAGAAGAGAAGATGTGTTGTGTTGATGATAAAAATGAAACGTGTGAGAACTTTATTTATACACATTACGTGACCTTTCATTCACTTATGGGGACGACTTGTCCTTTTTGGTCTTTAACATTCATTTTATCTTCATGGTCGACTTGTTTACTTGTCTTCAGTACTTCCTAGGGATTCTTCAGTGCTTTGTGGGTTTTCTTGGTTATTTATTCTTCACTAGAAAAGTTGTCCATGTTGATGATCAGCTCCTCACATGCACTTCTATTCACACATAGATCTCTAATGTTGAATTGACTCAGTAAGAAGTCCCAACCACTTCTTAGAGTCTACATCAATTCAACATTAGACTAGACTTGTATATTCCATAAGGGGATGGAAAACCCTATTAAATAAACAAGTCAAATCACTCTCATATAGAATAGATCACTCCATCACAGAGAAGGCAATGTGAGAGCAGCTTAGGGCCAATCTCCCCACACCATATGGCATAGGGTAATGGGAGATTGTCTGGCCCTGCCTAGGTCAGGCACCACTAGCCAAATTGACATGGCCATTTCTTGTGGATGAATGTATCATTCCCCCTTGGTCAAATCAGCATGACCAATTTAGGAGAATGTTTTCCCAATGCTGCAACTTGGAGAAACATCAACAATAGTGCCATTGGATGTATATCACTATGGTCAAATATGCAGTCTTAATCATTATGGGCTGTAGTGTTTGAAACTGAAATAAGTAATTGCAAAATTTTGCATTAATCGTAAGTTGCCTAAATATAATAAATTGAGGTCCCCAAGCTCATATGAAGTGCCCTATTTGATTTGTGGAAACTATTGTTATTAATTACTCATTGGTGCCGGAAAAATGGAATACACTACTTAAAAATGGGGGTCATTAAGCTTCATCCAGATTTTTTTTTTAAATACCCAATTGAGCCCAAACAATATTCTCATAACTGCATCACAATGGTATAGGAGTAGGAGGTTATTCTCCTTTAATTTGATAAAAGGCCAAATCGTAGGTAGCGAGTGCTCTTGTACGAAAACAAGGAATTAGAATAATATGAGATTGAGGAAGTGAGGGGGTTTGTACATTTATTTCTACTTTAGGCACCACCTTCTCTATTACATAGCTATATGGGACACCTCTCTATGGGTTTTGTTGCCATTGAACCATCATAGAAATTTCCCTCATTGGGGCTCATTTGACTTGGAGATTAATGACCAAGTGAAAGGTACCTTCTAAAATTAATGTTGCCTCCTTTTCTTCTATCAGCACCATCACTAATTCTAAATTAGCTACATTCTAAAATTTATGTTGCCTCCCTTTCTTCTATCAACACCCTCACTAATTCTAAATTAGCTTCTTTTGTATTTATAATTATATTTCTATTCACAGTTGTTTAAACTAGAATATCTCTTTTGTATGGAAGGAATTAATGTCCCTCTCTTAGAAAAGTTGTTTATGCCCATCTTGCATAAGTTCTCTCTCAGTTCTCTTTTGTAACTTTGATATGTTTTTATATTATTGCATAAATAGCTCCCATTACAAGCTTAGTTTTCCGAAAATTTGTGGTTGCCTCTAGAATATCCTTTGGGTTCTAGATCAATGTTATTAGATCACAATTCAGCTTGAGTAAATTATTTTAGAGCTATTTCTATGTAGTGACATGTTGAATTTCATTTGGACCTCTAGACAATATCAAAATACATGAGTCACATATTACTCCCTACAACTCCTTAACTCAACCTTCCATGACCCTTAGCATGTTCTAAGATGGTGCTCAACACTAGCATAAACACCACTTCTAAATCAAACATGCTTTTATATGCTCCTTATATCATAAGATGCTTTGCAAATATAAATAGAAGAGTTGTTGACTAGTTCACTTGTGAATCTTGAAGAGATTCTTTCTCTCATTTCCACCTTCCATTTCTAGCATTGCGATGTTTGGACATACTGCATTCAAGCTACAAGTTAACATTGATATCCCATAATTTGAAAGAAATATGAATGCAAAAACATTGAATGGTTGTATCTAACAATTCTAGATAGATTTTGCAATCAATTGTTTCTTAGACATACATAACAAACTTAAATAATAACAACAAACAATAATAAAATAATAATAATAATAATAATAAACATCAACATGTATATATAAAATAAATAATAATAATTAATAATGTCTTTATGAAAAGACATGACCCTTAATGAAATGGTATTCCCCCAAAATATAAATAGCGGACCCTCAATTGTAATTATCACTTATCATATCATTTTATCAATATCTTATTTACCATCGAAATGTGGATCTCGAATTATTTGTGGGCATTTAAGAGTAATTATTGCGGTTAAAGAAGCTTTCCCTAAAATATTGGACATTGTAAAAAAAAATGTAAAAAAAAAAGAAAAAAAAGGAAAGAAAAAAAAAGTTAAAAAAGAAAAGATAAAAGTAAAACAAAAAAAGGGTAAAAGTGAAACCACACGTAGTTTCTTAAAGTGAGTTTGGGTTTGAATATAAAAGTGCATAATAATAACTACTAAGAAGCAAGTGAGATTTGAACTTAGGCGGGGAACATAACACTCATTCCTCTCAACCACCCAATCTACTAGAATTTTACAAAACTTAAAGAAAAAAAATGTAAAAGTACATAATAATTGCTATTAAGGAGCAAGTGAGATTTAAACTTAGGTGGGGAATGTAACAATCATTCCTCCCAACTACCCAATCTACAAGAAGTATTTACCAACCTTCAGAAAGAAAAAAAAAATATTATTATTATTATTATAATTACTTAATAATTGTATTAAGTACAATTATTAAATTACAAGAGTAAAGAAAAACAAGAAAAAAATGAAGAATACAAGAAGTCAGTCAAAAGGAAAACCAACTATTATCAAAGTACACCAGAAGTCAGGAAATATGACAAAGTCTAAATCAAAATTGTAGTCCCAACTACAAGTAGCAATTCACAAAGTATTTGACATGACGAAGCTGGATATTTCTAAGGAATTAATGAGTAAAAAATATACCAATAAGAATCTACAAAACCAAAAAATAATGAAAGATGCAGTCGAGAATAACGAAGAAATAAAACGATTAAACAAAATCATCAAGGACAAAGATGAATCATACAAATTTAGACAAAAGTAAGATGCCAAGAAGCAGAGAATTGTTGCCTTCAGCAACAGATTGAGGAACTCCAGCAAAAAGAGGAAGACTCAAACAAAGAGCACAAGTTGAAAATTACAAAAGTCTATAACACATTAACAAGTAATAATGAAGAAATATACCGTATAAGAAATCATAATAAATTATTAGTTACGAAGATCAAGAAGTTAAAGAGTATCAAGAAGGCAGACAACTCGAATGAAGACATCGAAGGAAAAGTCCTAGAAAAGCAAGAAGAAAATCAATGCCTTCTAAATCTTAATTAAGAACTAGAGAAAGAAATCGAGAAGTTAAAAGAGGACAAAAATTCGTAAGACGAAAGGTTCAAGAAGATTCATAGTAAAAGCAATCTACTGGAGAACAAAATAGTGCAAATCCAGAGAGAAGCATCTAGACTCTCTGAAAAACAAAGTCAAGTCGAGGAAGTGAAGGAAGTCCCCACCGTAGTTAAAAAGGAAGAAAAAAAACAACACATATGCCTTATAGACATCCAAATTATGATTGTCATTTTGGCCAACGACAGGGTCAAAATGAGCACTCACAAAAGAGTTATGTTGACAAGCAAACAATTCGACATATTAAGCAACAATTGAGACAACTCGTTTCCTAAAACAATCTAAGAGGTCCAATCAAAATAGATATGGGATGGACCATAGCAGATACGATGCGACAATTCTCTTGGGGAATCCGTAACTCGTATCGTCTTATCTCATCAAGTGTCGCAAAGGATCCAAAGATGACAGTTCAAGCAAATCAGACATTGTTGTCAATGANATATATATATATAATAATAATAATAATAATAATAATTAATATTGTCTTTACGAAAAGACATGACTCTTAATGAAATGGTATTCTGCCAAAATATAAATAGCGGACCCTCAATTGTAACTTATCACTTATCATATCATTTTATCCATATCTTATTTACCATCGAAATGTGGACCTCAAATTATTTGTGGGCATTTTAGAGTAATTACTGCGGTTAAAGAAGCTTTTACGCAACAACATACAAAACATTGCTTTCACAACCTTGAAATTGACATGGACCACACGTTGCATGCAAGAATCACACAATAGAAAATATGAGGATGAACGAAACCCCATGGAAACATGGACAAAATTTGTGGAGGCATTGCACAATGGATTTATCCTTATTTTGTTTATGACAAACCATACATCAAGTGGGAGCAATGGTGTCAATGTAGAGACCAAACCATCTAAGGCTATACAAACGAGTTGCACAACATTATGATGCGATTCACATCCAACTTTAATAATATTATCAAGTATTACAGTGGTCTATGTAACTATCTATAGACAAAGTTGGTTCTTGATTGTAAATACTCTCGAGTATGCCTATATACCGTTGCCAAGATTGAAGAGAAGTTTCACACCAAATCACACTAAAGATAATTGTGTTAATTGATGCAAGAAGTCTTTAGACCCTAATGTAAAATCTCTTAACTCTTGCTCAATGAAAGACTCAATGCGACATTGATCAACCTCCATCAAATTGACAATAAAAGACCTCACTTGAAGGTTTATGCCAAGATCAAAATAGACAACAACTATGATTAAAGAAGCAAATTGAGAATAAGTGCAATTTGTAGAAGGTCCCCATGCAATTAGATGATGAGTCCTACATTCTAGAAATTGCATGGGGACCTTCTTGAAATTGCACCTATTCTCAATTTGCTTCTAGAAGGTCTCAACCATGCAATTTCTAGAAGGTTAACCCATGAAGATGGGTAATACTCTTTGACTAAAAGTGATAGTGAAAATTTGATATTTTACTCATTTATTAAATCGAACCCCTCAAAACTCATATATGCCTTGTGAATTTCGACATGTAATAAAAAAATGGTAGGGATTATGTTGTCCTTCCAATTATATATATATATATATATATATATATATATATATATTACTATGTCAAAA
>LPNX010891092.1:576765-587993 GCA_001517045.1 Pseudotsuga menziesii | reverse complement strand
TCTGGTTATGTCTGTCTTTGATGGAGTCCCACGAAGCCCAACACTGATCTGCTATGTGTCCAATCTTTCCACAACGCTTGCACTTCAAATCTAATCTTTCGCTGGAGTTGTTTCTGCCTCCTCTACCTCTGAAGTTTCTTCTTCCTCTGCCTCTCTTGCTGCTTTCTCCTTTGGGATGATCATTGGATTGGTCTTTGGTGTGGTTCTTTTCTTTTTGAGCAAAGCAAAGTGATTCTTTAGAATGCTCGGTTGTCTTCTTACCAAAATCTTTCTCTCTTTCAACTATATTCTCTACTAGGGTGTCAAATTTCAGTAATTTGAACTTGTCACTTGCTTGCAACGATTCAAGATAGTTGGAGTGAGAAGGATACAAATATTTTACAAATGCTGCAAGGGAAAGATCTGGTTTCATACCAGTGGCTTTAATCTTGTGCATGATAGCTTTGATTTCAGAGGCAACTAACATGGGATCATTGTATTTTACTTCGAAACTGAATAGTTTTAACATTAGTTGAATAACTTCCATTTCAGAGTGTGAATCATACAGATCTTTCAACGTTTTTAGTGCTTCAAAACATGACTTTGTAGGTAATATGTGCTGGCTCACCTCTTCACTGACTGTGGCAGTGATTACCGCTAAATCTTTCTTGTCTTTTGTTTTCCAAATGGCCTTCTCTTTCTCGGATTTTGGAGGTCCTGGGTCTTTGGTTATGGGCCCTCCAGCTTGTGTCTCTATTGTGGTGCCTTCGCAAATACCGTCCCAAAGGTCATTGTAGATGAAGGTAGATTTGATCTTCCTCCACCATTCTGGATAAGTGTCTTTGCCAGTGAGAGTGGCACCAACTACAGATTCTATAGATTACATCTTCTGTGATGAATCTAGCAACTTATAGAAAGCTTTGAAAATTTATAGGATATAGGCTTGAGTTCTTGGTCTTTTACAAGTTAGAAAATGATTCTGCAGCCTATACAAATAATTTTGCAGCTTATCAAAATAATTCAATAGCTCTATATCATTTGTTTTAGAGTGCCATTACATGAACAACTCAAAACATCTTATGAAAAGACGCAATGATATATTAATAAAATGCATTGTAGCAGAGTGGGTTCTCAACACTTTTACACTCTTCCGGCAGTCTTCAACTTCAGTCACAGCAATGGTCCAAACAACTCAAAACGCAGCTCAGGCTCAGTCTTCACGTGTCTCAATAGCAGTCTTTGTGATGGAAAAAATATTCAAAATAAAGCTTTAATCTTCAACTGAGCAGTTTATGACACTCGCAACAAATCCATAGAGAAATTCACTTTAAAAAGAGAAGCACGGCATAGACTTTTTCTCCAACACATGAACTAGTAGCGATGACCTCATTAAATACATAGTAATGTGGACAAGGAAGTCACAACAGTCTTTTTATACAACGAGTATGGTTAGACCCTTAGGTTCAAAATGCAGCTTCAAATATTTTTATATGAGCAACTACAGACTTATATTCTTGAATACAAAAGTCACGGGCCTCTTCAATACGTAGCACCCATCCTACATATGAAAAATATTTGCATACTTTCCCAGAAAAATCCACGCATAGGAATTAGGGCATAAATTAGGTTTTATGTACTTCCAACGGTCATAAGTAAATACAACACCAAGATTTTACCTCCACACAGTTGATGAAAGCGTGAGTCTCCACCAATGGTCTTCAGTCATTGGGATTCAAATAAATCGCAGCAGCATATCATAGGTTCAGTCTTCATGCAAATCAAAAGGCGTGATTCTTCATAACGCAGAGGAGTCTCACTCGCAAAACGCAGCACACACAACACACCAGTTCGCGGGATTAGGGTTTCCACCCTTTATGCAGTATCAATGCAGAGATCAGATGCTTCATGGAGTCTTCACGAGGTTAGGGTTTCTAGCAAACACAGTCTTCAACAAGCATTCAATAACAAGGCGTCTTTCTGTTAGTTGCAACTTTCAATTATCAGTCGAAGTCACAACTCTTAGGATATGTTCCTCTCATTGAGGTTGCAGTTCACCTTCTTGTAATGAACAGTCAAAACCATGCAGCAAACAGAGGAAGCATAGCATCTTTGGACCGTTTCATTCCTCAGCACAGGTATCAGGCTGGGAGAATAACACATACATGAATGCGCATAGGTTGGGAGAGGATAAACGCACGCAGAGACAGACTAACGATGGGTAAGCAACCTGAAATAGATATGGCAGAAGGTAAATGGAGGTCTGGCAAGTAGACTGCTAGGATTGCAGGCAAGAGTTATGGAGCTCTGATACCACTGTTGAAATGAATAACTCCTGATTCATATTATTTCTCCATATAATGCCTTTATTTATACATTTACAATGACTCTTGGGATCACACATCCGAGAGTCTCTTCATATTCCTACTATGTACAATAACGTATAATCCTGACGGATTATATTCCAACAACCTTGCCAGAGATTGTCCCAAGAAGAAAGGAAAGAAGAAGAGACACCATGCTCACATCACAAAAGATGACGACCCAGTCAAGAAGAAAGCTAAGGAGGATTCCTCCAATGATGAAGAATATGTCTTGATTTCAACACTCTCAGGTAGGGTTACTCATGTTAGCAATGTTTGGATTGTATATAGTGGTGCTTCCAATCACATGACCGTATTCAAGCATTCTCCCATCCACATGACTGAATAAGACTCAATTTACAAGGTGAAACTTGGAGATGACTACCAGTATTCCATAAAAGGGGTAGGAGAAGCATCCTGCAAGCTAGACTCAAGAAAGTATATCAAGATGAAATATATTATCTATGTACCTGGATTCACATGAAAATATGAACCCAAAATACGATGACATATTTGTCTAATTTTCGACATCAATTTGTCGACAATCCAACAAGCGTCGACTTTTATAAATGTTGGTTGATTTTCGTCGGATATCCGACATAAATATGGTCTAGTCGGATATACGACCCAAAAATTATTAATATATAAGCCAGAGACTCAACACATAAACGTGGGATATTCTACTACCAATACTTATCAGAAGGAAATATTTTCGACTACAGACCCATCGGATAATCGACCAAAAATACTTTACAACCGGTCGAATATCTGACGACATTTTTTGTTGGTGGTATGACATGAACGCCAAAAAAGTGGGGAAGAACTTCGGATATCCGACATCTGTATGTACAAAAAAGAGAAATACCGACGACATTTTCTGTCGATGGTATGGCATGATCGTTGAAAGTTCCGTCGGATATCCGACAAAAAATACTAGTTCTATGTAGATTTTGCTACACAGGAAACTGTTAATGATTCTTGTAAAACAATGATGGCATGTTATTCTAGAAGATGCTTAATAGTAAGGTTAATTTTAGAGTGAAATTCTTGTAGGTCGATGTTAACTACTAATCTTAAACAAAACTTATAAATAGAAGTTGAAAATAAAACTTAATTAACAATGAAAAAAACTAATAAACAACAAAAGAAAACCTAATTAACAATGAAAACAATTGAACCGACTAAATGGGAACTTACTCATTTGGAATGCAACGCGAATACAATACTAAATAAATAATTCAAACACATGAATGAACTTAAGAAAAATTTGTCTATTAACAAAAAGACAAAAGTTGGTCATAGATATACTCGTTAAAACATTATTCTCTACATATCTCTGATCGAATTGATGAAGATACCTACCCCTTATTTATACATATACAAGGGTATATTTAATAATTGGTCATAACTAATACCAATAATTGCTTCCTTGAATTTGTGAGTTTTGGTTCAGAATTATATTAATGGATTTACTATTCATAGAGTTCCGTTGCATATGAACAATAAAGATACGGGCATAGATGTTGCAATATGGTTCAGATCATAGAATCTACATTGATAATTGTAACAACTACTTTAATTGTTTCTTTAACTATTGTAGAGTACCCCGTATTCATGAATGAAAATGGGTATCTTCAAAAATTGCCAAAGTTGCAAAGATATTCATGTAAATGCAGTATACACTAGTATTTTCTTTTAAGTGCATTATGCTTTAAACACCTAAATAATATAGTTTTATTTTCATTTATTTTCTAAAATACTTTTGACTATAATTATAAAATCTTAACCTATTATTTAAACTTTCATCATGTAGGAATGTTTACCTGCTGAGTATTTTGGTTTTGTCAATGAAGATATGACTCTTTAGAATTCTTACATTAACATTTTACATTTTAATCATGTTAAATTGTCTCCACATGGTGGATTTTTGGTATGGTATAAGAATGAAAATAGTGGAATATATACTCCCATCCTAGGATACATGGTCATGTAGGAAGAGGATAATTTCAATTGTAATACCTCGGTTTTTACCCCGTTTGCATTAAAGGTACATGCTGTGTATATTGTAATTAATCATGGTGAGGAGCTAAAGGAAAAAACCCCACCATCGATTTGGTTGTGTTATGTTTCGGCAATTGGGATTGTTGCCGATGGTATATCGTGGTATCTGACACATAATAGTTTTGGCATCATGTAAGTATGCACATCAATTTAAAATAAACCTACAACCAGCTACAATGGTGCAACGTTAAATGAAAAGGGCATGATTCCAAAGGTTAAGGGGGGGTTGTCTAACCCGTGGGGGCCATTGGGAGTTAGCCATGTGTCACCACCCTGTTGTTCTATTGTTAGTTGGGGGCATCTATTTGCTGGCAGGGAAAACCACCACCACGCTCATGCCTGCACTCTCTCCACGACGTGCCTCTTGATGGTCTGCCCACCAACCCGATCAGGAGTCTGTTCGTTTCCCTCATGCTGATCGAAGCTAAAAGGGGGGCCGCAATTCATTGAGGGGGTTCACCATTCCTCTCACATCGCCCTGCTAATCAGAGAGGTTCTTCCTCCTGATCACGCATAGAACCTGCGTTTATCCCACCATTGCCGATGGTGAAGTGTGCGTTGGCTTCATCGTTGAAGGGACCATTGTTTTCCAGCGTTGCTGGTTAGGTCTGGATGGTGTAGTGTCCTGTCACTTTGCCGTGGGATCCGGGTTGAGGTTCTTCACTGATCAGGGTTGCTATGAATACCTATGTGGTGCTGGCTGTGTCTTTTTCCCCTCACGCACAGATTGAGAATCGGTTCTTTCCCCCTCTGTAGACCGTGTATTGTTTTCCATCGTTTCCTTGTGATATTGGGGCTGTTGTCTTCCTCTGGTTTTGGGTTGCTGTGAGTACATACGCTATGTTGGCTGTGTTTTTCCCTCATGTATAGATTGGGAGCCTGTTATTTCCCCAGTACTGCTTGTGTAAGTTTTCCAGTGGTTTCATTGTGGATCGTGTGCTGTGGTTTCATAGTTTTGTTGGCTGTCTTCCTTTGCGTTTTGGGGGCTGCTGTAGGATTTCTTAGGAATTTTTTTGGCCATGATAGGGCCAAGAACGATTCCGGGATTGTTTTCCCCTATTCAAGCTGTGAAGTGCTTGTTTGCTGCATGCATGCAGCGGTTGGTCTTCGGACTGTGTGGAGTGGGATTGAAGGCGGGGTATGCTTGAGAAACCTGGGTTTGGGAGCCACACAGACAGACTTAGATGGCTGGATTTCTTCTCCATAACCCCAAAAGAGCACTGGCAAGGGAAGTCAGGGTCAGAGGGACTGTGAAGCAGAGAAGGGACTGATTCTTGGTGTCGGGTGTGTGTGGGTGTCTTATAGGTCAGGCTAGCTCTGGTGTAGGCGTCCTTAGCTCCTCCATGAGCTCACCAGCTTAGCATTTAGCTTCTCCCAGCTCCTTGATAGCCTGATAAGCCCTGTTGCATGGGCTTGGATGATTTGTGTACCTTAGTTATGTGTAAGCCTGCTTTGACGCTTAATCCTTGAGGAATCATGCCCAGCTTGGGGGTGGCAGTGTTGCTGAGAGATTGATGAGCACGCTGGCCTATGGTTGGGTGGAATGTTGTAGTGACGTAGCTGGTTGCGGGACGATTTCTTATCAAATAAGTATTCTTGTCCTTACTTCTGTGATTATATTTACTGATTAATGAATATGATGAACATGTGGCATGCTTGAATGAATGTATGTTTGCTTCTGCTATGTATGTGAAGGATTATGCATCTTAGTATGTATTATGTTTTAAGTTTTTATTTCAGCATTATATGCCGTTCATGTTCATGGGGCTATTCGCCCGTATGTGTGATGTTAGTAGCATCCTATTCACTGGTTAGAGGGCCGGGGACGTTACAGTGTGGTATCAGAGCTAAAGGTTGCAGCATGGGCCTGAATGGGCCATGACAGATCAGATAGTAGAGGCAGGTTGCCTAGTGCCCAGAAGAAACCAGGAAAAACAGAAGAAAACCTGTGCATGACAAGGGAATTTTTGGAAAATTCCTCTAAGTATTGGGATCATCGGATCATTGGAGGACTTAGTCTGAAGTATCGCCGATGCATTGGATCATCTAGTCGGAAGACCACCCGACGAGGGACCGGTGACAAGGAAATCCATGAAAATTTGCCTAAGTGTTAAAAATCATCGACGATCGGTGCCACTATGATGAAGCGATCATCGAAACGTCGGTGGAGGTTAGCAGATGATGCGTCTGCCGTTGCGGCTACTTAGAGGACTATCCACCTGACAGATAGTTGATATGACCGCTGATGGTGCAAAAGTTATGAAATTTTCTAAGTGTTGACTTCGTCGGACATCGAAACATGTTAGTGGTATTCATCGCCGATGAACAATGGAAGGGATCAAGGGATTGTAGACCCACCATTGCATATAGGTAGAGGAATATCCTTCCGATGGGTAGAGCCTCCGAACGTCGACGCAGTAAATAAAGTTCAAAATTTTTCTAAGTAACGAAAAACATCAGCCATCGGAAGAAGATAATGGTTCGTGCACCCGCCGTTGCGGAAGCCCAGAGCACTAGTCTTCTGACGAGGAAAAGTTTCGACTGCTGATGACCGATGTGCTTCACCCCGTCGATCGGAAATGAATAGTTGATTTGATCGCCGTTGGATAAGAGATGGTTGAGCCCATCAAAGCGACGAAAAAGAAGACTAAAGAGAAAAATTTTCAAATTTTTTCTAAGTCCTAGAATCATCGCCCATCGGCAATGGTTAGTTGATCACATCGTCGATGCTCAGATGATT
This sequence comes from Pseudotsuga menziesii, assembly GCA_001517045.1. Taxonomy (NCBI): domain Eukaryota; kingdom Viridiplantae; phylum Streptophyta; class Pinopsida; order Pinales; family Pinaceae; genus Pseudotsuga; species Pseudotsuga menziesii. Next base: position 580,853 of record LPNX010891092.1, on the reverse strand, counting down.
CGGTCACCGATGAGCTATGTCAGATAAAGTTAGTCGATCGAACATCCGCTGTTGTGACTGATTAGTAGACTATCCCGTCGATGAGCATCCAAGCGCCGATGTCATAAAAGATTAGTCGCTCTGACCACCGACAAAGTCGTGAGCTGCGAAAGACAAAGGAAGATTGTGGGCCGCCATTGTGGAATCCAAAGGGACTAATCGTTCGATTTGTAGGGAACTCGGTCACCGACGCAACATGGTTAGTCTATGCTATTGCTGATGAAGTTCAGAACGATAGACGATTACGGACCCGATACTCCGAATGAAAATAGACCAACAGGTCACCGATAAAGATGCAGGATAATAGACCTGATCGAAGGAAAACTTTGAAGAGTTAAAAAGCACCAAAAATTTGTTAATGATTAGATCACCGATCGAAGCTCAGTTGGTTTCCCGTGGAAATCGAAGTAAGAACACTTTCAACAAACTGTGCACCCAATCAACAGATGATTTGCTCGCCAATACAGAGCGGGCGTTTAGTTGTTTTGACCGCTGAGAGATAGCCTTTCACATTGCCGATAAAGTCTGGAAGCATAGATGAACAGACCGTCGATTCCGTGGAAGAGTTAGTTGTATATCCGTCGATGAGCAGCGGGGAATTAGGCGATTTGATTGCCAAAACGTCGAAAAGATTTAAGGGTTTATGAGTCCACCATTGTGGCTGTGAGTCGGACTATCATTTCGATGATTAGTGTTCCGGTTGCCGACGCTTAGTGGTATCAGTTTCCAACCATCGATGAGTTTTTTAGCCGCGGAATCCACAGACGGTTTACCTCCCGCCGTTATGGAAGTATAAACAGCTAGTCACCCGATGCTCAGAGTTTCCGATCGCCGATGCACAGTCCTCGACATCGCCGATGAGCGTGGGGAAAATTAGAGTTTTGGCCGCTGTAACATCGGAAACTTAGTTGGAAAGAGACCCGATGGACAGAAAGAAAAAGTGGGGTTTCAAGTCGATTTTTTAGGTAGTTTTCAACTGTTTTCAATGGAATTTTCAACAAATAGCAGCTAGTGTTCCAGTGGGTTTTGTAGTGAATTTATCATTGGGTTTCTCAGAAGTTTCAGGACTGGAAAGGAAGAAAATTCCAGGTGACTGAAGCTAGCATTCCCGACCAAAATACAGTTGTTTGTTTTACCATCATTCTAGAAGTGGTGTGGTTTTCACACCCGAGGTCAGAATGAAGCATGTGGATAGGCGTTGGAAAGATTATCCAACAGGGAACAAGGGAAAGTCACCAGAATCTGAGTGTGGAGCAGCAAGTGTTAGTGATTGCTTGAAAGAGAAATGTGCTGCTGTCAATATGGGAAAATCCGGGAATTGCATGCCTAGAGGTAGCAAGACCATGAAGTCAAACCAGCTGTTGTGTGGAAGAGGAGTTCCATGCAAGGATGAGGGACTTGAAAAGGGGAGTTTCCTTAAACCCTATCTTGCTGATTATAACTACATTTCATAAGTTCTATACATGAAATGTATGAGGATATGCTTTGCATGCATAGGACATTGAGGATTATACATTTATAATGAACCACTAATGATGGTATTGCATTGGTGTTGGCATTAGTGGAAGAACCAACGACAACATGGAAATGGATGAATATGTTACTGATGCTGACGAATGTGACTAGCAACCCTATGGAGAAAGGGATAAGGCAACGAGTCCAGGATCAAAAGTTGGTGAGAAATCCTGCAATTTCCTACAAAGGACCAACCAAACTGGTAATGTCAAGGGTGTAAGTAGAACCCATAAAGGTAATGGAGTAATTATGACCATTGGATTGAGTGGTAAAAGCAAAAGGTCTCATACTATGTGTATATTTGAATTTTATACTGCATTCATATAGAAAGGTGTCATGCCTGCATTATGTTGTAATGAGCTTAGTAGCCAAGGAAAGTAAGCATTATTGATCTTGATTATGGTAATGCATCCTATATGAAGTAGTCATGGTAGGCCATGCACGGTATGTTTGAATGCATAGTATTCCTGAATCAATGCAAGGTAGCATTGAGTGGATATGCATTAAAATATTTTATGAATCTTGTAGTTATGCATTGAATGAATGCATATGAAGGGTGTGAGTAATTGATTGCATAAGTATAGGTGCAAATGTTGTGATGCATTGCATGAATGCATTCAGATAAGTGCATGTGATATTATGAATAACTAATGGCTAAAATGATGAATTGATGACAATTTTGGAACCATTTCAAAGGCTGTTATGAATGCATGATAGTAAGTGCATGAAGAGGGTAGTCATGATCAATTGGCTGCCAGAAATGCTCTATGGAAGAGCAAGGTGGTACGAATGATATGCTTGTAAAGTAAGGAGTATCTAAACATTTCGTTTAATTGCATAAATGATGTGATTGTACCCTGTAAATTTTAGTATGATAATGATTCCATGAAGTAAATGGGTTTTGGTAATATTGATGCGATTAATAGCTGGAAATAATTGAATTTTATAAATTCTGAAAATGCTTCAGTGATTGCGGTAGCAATGGAAAAAGTTATATGCATCAAGACTTACTAAGTGTTTGGATGATTGAGGTTCAGGTTCCAGGTAGAGTGTTTGGGGCATGGAAAAGTGGGTAAGACCATGACAAAGACCGGGATCTACCATGTGAAAGAGCCAAACCTCATGAGAAGAGTCTCATGGCTATGATAATAGTTTGTATGCATAATGAGTTGTGAATTAGAAATTGTGAATTTCGGATTTAAGAAATTGCTGACAACTACTAATTGCTATTGGATTGCATAAGACTGTGTCAGGAGGACGCATTGTAAGTGGGTATTCATGTTATTCTAGTAAGCATAAAATTATAATGGGCATAGTGGTGCTGCTTACAAGAGACCCACAATTGAGGATCACCTCATTGCCAAGCAAATCAATTTCTGTAGTGGACAGAGTTGCAAATTCTTATTGAATTGACTTACTAATGTCATTATGGAACAATCAAATTTGGATTGTATTATCATATAATGAGTGACTGTTTGGATACTTGATGAATGTGCCAGGGGTACATGCTGCAGGAAGATCATGTGTGATGGCCTACAGGAGCCAAACTTCATGGGAGGTTTTCCCTTGTCGTGGAAATGGGTTTCGGGTGAAATGTCTCATCTGCACTACATGTTTGGTAAGCAACATGAGTGAGATGGTATGGGTTATGTCGGTAAGACATGTGTGGATATGAAATGTAAAGAGGAATTGGGATGGAAAACCGAGGGACTGTCAACTCAGAGAAGGGATCCCCCATTCCTCCTCGACGAAGGAGTACTGCCTCGTCAAATGGATAAGTGTTCTGTGACCCTAGCTAAGAATATGCATGTCAAATTGTTAAATTCAATATGCAGAGCATGTTTTGATTTTATTTCCATTATGGAAGATTACTTGAGTATGACTAGGGCCTACATGGCACACACCGAAAAAGGGTGCACACTTTTCCGATGTTGGGTCATGAAAGGGTTTTCAATATTGATTACACCCTAGGGAGTGAACGCACTCCTGGTGTCTCAATACTTTCAATAGAGAATGATATGGAACATGATTACGGTTTTTAGAGCAATAACGCGAACGAATACGCTTATATTGGTTGTGTTGTCAGGCCAAACATATGTGGTCTGATATTGTACACTGAATGGACAATGGCTTGAAATCATCCTACCTTCTACTAAAGGGCACAAAGAAGGAGACATTCCTGAGGGACTGTCAACTCAGAGAAGGGAGGAGTCTCTTGTGTGATATGGGGTAGTGGAATTAGAGCTCAATACTAGAAATGAAACCTAGAAATGGTCGTTATTGTTGATGGCCTGATAAACCTAATGGTATTGGCTTGGATGATGATTGATTGTTGATATAAGTACAGGTGATTTGTTGATGGTATGATAAAACCAACTGAAGGTTGGATTGACTGGGTAATTATTTGATGTTGTGGAAATTGTGGAAACGTTACAGTGTTGGCTACAGTCTGATAAACCCAACTGTTAGCTGGCTTGGCTGAGTAGCCTAATAAACCCAGCAGTGAATTGGCTTGATTGTCTACAGCCTGATAA
>LPNX010891092.1:462089-576305 GCA_001517045.1 Pseudotsuga menziesii | reverse complement strand
TATATATATATATGAAAGGATGTTGTGAAGCAACCTGCATGCTGGCCTAACATCCAAGTCCATAGGCCATCCCAAGGCTTGCAAAGTGAAGTAGGATCCTGTGGACCAACGAGGAAACACACAATACAGATAAGTATTGGATTATTTTGCAATTATTGCTTATGAATATGCATGAGTATATGATTTGGTTATGATGTTTTAAGCTCTTGTTTAAGAGATAAAAACCATTCAGAATGAACTAAAAATATGAATTTATTCAATGTTTGAATATAGGTATTGCTGGAAGCGAGGACTATGAGAGCATCCTAGGGGTGCATGTGGACATGTGACTGTCCTGAAGAGCTCAGAATGAGCAGTAATGAAAAAGGGTGCTAGTGAGACTGTGAAGTTCCTAGCAGCCGAGACAAACCATGTGGGGAGGCCCCATGGTTGAGAGGTCCGAAATAGACCAGAGACACTAAGTGTCATGACCAAGAGGGATTGGTCCAGCATTCATGGTAAAGTGAAAGAGGCTGAGAGCATGAAAAGCCACAGTAGTGCTGTGGGTTCTAGGGTGGAACAAGACAAAGAAGGGAAAAACTCTTGTTGCTCTCTCTTGCCTTTCAATTATATATATATATTTATGCATTGTGAAAACAGAAGATTGTTGAATGCATGTATGGATGAAAATAGAATGTGTCTATTTGCTTAAAATAATTATGAATGTTGGAATAGTTAAATTCCTACCCAAGAATGGACATGAATGAGCTCATGTGCTTGTTGGGAAGGCATGAAAAATATAAAAGTCTCCTTGATGAGACTTGGAATGTCATGCCAATTGGGAAATAAATTGACTGATTTTATTGCCTATATTATGCTTGGTCTAACAGAATTTCAATGATGCATTTCACAGGTGAGAAAAGTGAAGTCCAGTGTGCACATTGATCATGGAAGTATACCAAAAGATGCTAGACTTGACTGGAAGTCTTCTTCAAACAATTGCCAAGACCCAAGAGAATCTTGGAGAGATGCTCAAGATACAGAAAAGTCCCTAGACTTGGGGATGAGTCGGAAGCTGAGAACCAACGAGAGAAGCCCATGGAAGCCGAGGGGCTTGGTCCTGAAAGTTCAAGTAAATAATGGAACGTGGGACAAATCTACAAAATTTTAAATTTTTTATGTGCAAATGGTATATGTATTCCTATGTTGGAACACCGAGGACAGTGTTATTCCAAGGGGGAGGGGATTGTAATACCCCGGTTTTGACCCCGTTTGCATTAAAGGTACATGATGTGTATAGTGTAATTAATCATGGTGAGGAGCTAAAGGAAAAAGCCCCACCATCGATTTGGTTGTGTTATGTTTCGGCAATTGGGATCGTTGCCGATGGTATATCGTGGTATCTGGCACATAATAGTTTTGGCATCATGTAAGTATGCACATCAATTTAAAATAAACCTACATCCAGCTACGACAGTGCAATGTTAAATGAAAAGGGCATGATTCCAAAGGTTAAGAGGGTGTTGTCTAACCCGTGGGGGCCATTGGGAGTTAGCCATGTGTCACCACCCTGTTGTTCTATTGTTAGTTGGGGGCATCTATTTGCTGGCAAGGAAAACCATCACCATGCTCATGCCTGCACTCTCTCCACGACGTGCCTCTTGATGGTTTGCCCACCAACCCGATCGGGAGTCTGTTCGTTTCCTTCACATTGAGCGAAGCTAAAAGGAGGGATGCAATTCATTGAGGGGGTTCGCCATTACTCTCACACCGCCTTGCTAATCGAAGAGGTTCTTCCTCCTGATCATGCATAGAACCTGCGTTTATCCCACCATTACCAATGGTGAAGTGTGCGTTGGCTTCATCGTTGAAGGGACCATTGTTTTCCAGCATTGCTGGTTAGGTCTGGATGGTGTAGTGTCCTGTCACTTCACCGTGGGATCTAGGTTGAGGTTCTTTACTGATCGGGGTTGCTATGAATACCTATGTGGTGCTGGCTGCATCTTTTTCCCCTCATGCACAGATTTAGAATCGGTTCTTTCCCCCTCTGTAGACCGTGTATTATTTTCTGTCGTTTACTTGTGATATTGGGGCTGTTGTCTTCCCCTGGTTTTGGGTTGTTGTGAGTACATACGCCGTGTTGGCTGCGTTTTTCCCTCATGTACAAATTGGGAGCCTGTTATTTCCCCAGTACTGCTTGTGTAAGTTTTCCAGCGGTTTCATTATGGATTGTATGCTGTGGTTTCATGGTTTTGTTGGATGTGTCTTCCTTTGTGTTTTGGGGGCTGATGTAGGATTGCTGAGGAATTGTTTTGGCCACGATAGGGCCAAGAACGATTCCAGGATTGTTTTCCCCTATTCAAGCTGTGAAGTGCTTGTTTGCTGCATGCATGCAGCAGTTGGTCTTCGGACTGTGTGGAGTGGGATTGAAGGCGGGCTATGCTTGAGAAACCTTGGTTTGGGATCCACACAGATAGAGTTAGATGGCTGGATTTCTTCTCCACAACCCCGGAAGAGCACTGGCAAGGGAAGTCAGGGCCTTAGGGACTATGAAGCAGAGAAGGGACTGATTCTTGGTGTCGGGTATGTGTAGGTGTCTTAGAGGTCAGGCTAGCTCTGGTGTAGGCATCCGTAGCTCCTCCATGAGCTCACCAGCTTAGCATTTAGCTTTTCCCAGCTCCTTGATAGCCTGATAAGCCCTGCTGCGTGGGCTTGGCTGATTTGTGTACCTTGGCTATGTGTAATCCTGCTTTGACCCTTACTGCTTGAGGAATCATGCCCAACTCGAGGGTGGTAGTGTTGCTGAGAGATTGATGAACACGCTGGCCTATGGTTGGGTGGAACATTTTAGCGATGTAGCTGGTTGCGGGATGAGTTCTTATCAGATGAGTATTCTTGTGCATACTTCTGCGATTATATTTACTGATTAATGAATATGATGAACATGTGGCATGCTTGAATGAATGTATGTTTGCTTCTGCTATGTATGTGAAGGATTATGCATCTTAGTATGTATTATGTTTTAAGTTTTTTTATTTCAGCATTATATTCCGTTCATGTTCATGGGGCTATTCGCCCATATGTGTGATGTTAGTAGCATCCTCTTCACCGGTCAGAGGGCCCGAGATGTTACATCAATGATCCTCTTTGGTGGTTTAAAAGTCTTTGGAAATTCAAATGTTTTCTTAAAACCAAGTTACTTTTTTGGCAGACACTAAAAAAGTGGTGCATGCATGGGATCAATTGCAAAAGTGTATGTGGGAGGGACCTACTAGGTGCCCATTACATAATAATAGTGAATAAAAAGGTGCAGGTATAGGATCATTTGTAAAAGTGTATGTGGGAGGGACCTAGAAGGTGCCCATTATGTGGTAATAGTAATGAGAGGGATGATTATTTATTAATTTTTATTCTTACACCTTTAGGGTGGGGGGTTTGGCATCTTAGATTGTTGGAATTCAACTCTTATTGGGAGAGTTTTCTCTTGAAGGAGGATTTTATACCTAGTCACAAACTGATGCATAAAAGAATTATTATGATATTGTTCTTATATTATATTAGGGTATATGTTTTTTTTTTCTGAAAAATTCAATATTTGAGGATATTCTTACTTGTTAGAGAGTAATGTTCGGTGTGAGGAACATGCCTAATGAGGTCTCAAACTCATGTCCAATATTCCTAATGAGGTATGTTATTTACTTTTTGGAGATTCCAATATGCCTAATGAGGGCTCAAAATCACATTCAATGAGGAAATATAAACTTTGTTTCCAATGATTATGGATGGTTGTGTGCCCCAAGCAAGATTCAAAGAAGATTTTGCTCCATCATTCAAGGACATAACCTATTTAGTTGAAGCTTTATCGCTCCCGCAAGGAATCAGATAGATATGGAGAAGAGGAATCTTGCAAGCTAGAGTGATAGGTGACTCACAAAGTCTGATTGACATAATGGTCAAGAAAAAAAAAATTCAACTTACATCAGGTTAAGGAAAATTGTTCTCAGAATTAAGGAAACTGCTTCAAAATCCCAAAATCTAAACTACTATCATGTGTTGCGAACAAACAATTCCAAAGTGGATCAAGCTGCCAACAAAGTGGTTGGGATGGAGCGGAATTTCCTTATTCTAAATGAGAATGAAACCGGGTGGGACCTGATCCCCTAGCAGGAGAGCCAAAACAGTCATATGGAGGTATTCTCGACATGGGGTGACTGAAATCGAAGAGGTGGCACCACAGGCAACCGCAAGGTAGACCCGGGCAATCTTGAACCTCGTCGTGAGTGAAGGAGGAACAAAAAATTCAAGGGAAATGGAAGAAGAGTATGTCAGAGGCTCGCGAAGCCAGGAACTTGTTGTGAATTTGGGTTTTGTACAGGAGGTACAAATCGAAGTAGCCATGGATTCTTATACGCCCTGTGTAAGAGATGTGGAAAGTACGTCAAGCTAGTTTAGATCATGCGAGATGATGTTAATTTGACCATGGGTGAGAGCTGAGGCGGAGGCTGTAGATTTAGAGCATACCAACAAGATTATTTTCATTATTAAGAAGAGTGATTGGGCTGATGGGACATATCAGTCATGCAATATATAAAGGCACCGAGAAACGGGAAAGGTTCACTTTGACAAGACTTTGAAACACATTTCCGATCCAATATATTAGGTTTTCAGTGTAAGTTATATTGAAGTTGTCAAGTGTTGGTTCTTTGTTAACCATGTATTCATCACATTATATGACAACCACTAAATCTCTTTTTACAAAATATTGTTAATCCCTATTAAATCTCAGACGTCTTAAAGGAGTACATCATTTTTATGTAATGCAAGTATTTGGCACTAGATTTTCTCTCAAATCCACTTGCAAAGTGATGTTGAACTTTGTATTTCAGGATTAATTCGAATGATACTAATTTATTGGCACATAAAATGTTTCTGAGTATGATAGGAATGGATTCAAAAGTAATATGAGATATCTCAATATATTGTGACCTTATACTTCTTGAGATAGATCTGAATTTTGATCATAGTGTTTCTTGTCACCATTTGGTTTCCATTGTTGCAAGTCTTCATTTAATTCATTCTTGGCACACCTAAGCAATATTTGTTTGGTAAATCATTTGATAAATTAAATATGAGTACGATGACTTACTACAACTATCACTATCTTTCATTAGGTAGGCATCTAAGATAGAACTGATACAAATTGTCTCTTTGTTACCTTTTATATAGGTCTTACTCCACTCTTGGAAATTCTTGTAAGGCATATTGGTTGACTATTTCAGTGGTAGCCTAAGAATTTTGATTTCAGAAGTACACCACCTTGTAAATCATCTCCTCTATATAAATATTTTGCAATTCTTTATATACAACAAATTATGCTTCGGTAAGTTTTGAATGTTATTGGAAGCTTATCTTTAATGCCTAGTAATATAGATCACAAGTGTGAAGATAATCTAAAGTGGTTTATGATTTTGGAAGTAATACATGAGTAAAATGCTTGATCTATGTTCAATAAATATATGGCTGAATGATTAATTAGAAGGATATTTGTTGCTCATTATGTACTAGCTCTCACAAATTGTTAAATTATCATGCTCCTTGTTAGTATTGAAATGAATGTCTTTGGTTTGATAAAAAGTTATTTACATTGAGCTAATGGTTGAGAATATAGTTGCTTTGGACTAAATTGAGCTTATAGTCAACATCATAGGATCTAATTTGTGGATTAATTAATCAATACTTACAATGCAAGCTAGCTCATTATCAGGTCAATCTTTGTATTTAAAAACAATGGATGGCATAAAACCCGCTATTATACCTTTTAACCAATGTTTTCTGTTGTTTTATGCTAATTCAATAATACTTATGAGAGAACACCTAATATGATATGCTTTCTATTGGTTTCTACTCATATAAGCATACATTAGGATATGTACAACACTAGGCTATAACACCTTGGAGCTTAATGGAAGCATTTGAGTGTTATTTGATTTCTCGTACCAAACTATGTTTGGTATCTATAATTGTAAAGGGATAAAGAATAGGTTCTTAGATTTTCCAAAGTATCACATGTACATTTTCCATGATTTCTACTAAGATGAATTTTTGATAGGTACATTATCAAAATTAATGCTTTGGACCTCAAAATTCTGGGAACTTCTGTTACATTCTGTTATGGATAGAAACGAGTGCGAATAGATGTGTTGAGGTTGAACACTTGAAAGAATCCATCGATAAGGGGACATTGATGTATTCCCAAAACTGTCGATGGCGAGAGAACCTACCACTGATGATTGTAAGTCCTAAGGCAGTCAAATGACTCTAGACTCCTATCCCAAAATAAATGATCTGAAGTCGATGGGATGGAATCCACTGGAAGGAGGGAATTAATGCATCCCCCACCAACCAACACGAGGTACTCAACAACGTTGTATAATGTGGAAGGACTCAAACAAGATGTGCACGAACCAGTAATAGTACTGGGAATGACCGACATGCAAAGTCAAGACAACTCAGGAATGGCTGACATGCAAAGTCAAGACAACTCAGGAATGGCTGACTCAGGCTTCAACTTCCTTCATACAAGAGCATAAAGGCGAATGGTGACTGAATGCAGGCAGCATAGATTTGATATACAAAAATGGGACATCTCTACGACACAGGAGGCATCAACAGAGGCTCTATAGGGACTGGAAGCTTAACCAGTCGGTGGAGATAAACTCAAAGAAACGAGTACAGCTCCTAAAGTCAAACTATTAACCCAACCAACGGATGTGATATACAATGCTCTATTCGAAGGCGACACAACTCGATTGTTGCCAAAGATAATATCTTTTTGTGTCTGACTTTTTGGTTTTTTGATTTTTTTGGGACTTTTTCAGATATTTTGAAAAGCTTGAAAAAGAATAAAAGTGCTTTATAGTTACAATTCTAGGAGGAGACGAGTGTCAAGGGGCAAACAAACTCGTTCCACGCAGCGAAACATACCTATGCTAAATGCAAGGAAACATGTGTAGGATAACGACACTCGGGGGAAAGTCCCCTCCCAGTAAAAATGGGGAATCAAGCTGCAAAAGATGTATAAAAAGGCTCTGCTTGGCTAGACATGAGACAAGCTCGAGCTATATGGCTGATAATCAAAGTCATGGAAGTCGGTGTAAGGCTCAATAAGGCAAGCAAAAGTCATGATAATGCAATTAAAACTTGACATATACAAGGGAGTCTCAGGGAAATGGCCAGCATAAAGGTCAAGAGGAGTATGAAGCTCTTGTTCAAAGTCATGGTGATACTATACAAAGGACTCCCACACCCTAAAGGAGAAATGTTGGCATGTGAACCAAATGCAAAACATGATCTAACTAGGGTACCCATGTATGGGAAAGCTCTACCATTCACAACATGTCACTTCTAAAAGAACCAAGAAGGTTCCGTGAAAGATGGAATGGGTTAGTACCCAAGGTTAAGATGAAACAGTCATAAGGTTATGCAAAGTGCAAATGGATGTGAAACCTAACCTAAATGTCAGTTTAGAAATAATACCTGAAATAGGCATGAACGGGTCAAATCCATGGTCAAACTGTACTCAAAATGGGTTCCTGCAACATCAAATTAGTTCAAACGGTCCAAAACGGTCAGAAACGGTCAGAAACGGTCAAAAACTATAGAAAGTGGGTAAAAATTTCAAAAATTTCCTATAAATAGTGAAAAATTTAAAATTTTTCATACCATTTGAATTTTTTACCCAACATAGTGCATTTGAGCTCAGAAATTCAGAAGTGAATTCTAGGAGCATTGTTCAGCGGAATTCCTCCCCGTTTGTTCAAGGTAGATTCTCATGCTCTTCTCTTTCATTTTGATGCAAATTTTTTAAAATTTCGTGGTCTATTTAATTTTTTGAGCCATCCAAACTTATGCATTTCGACCCATGTGAAAATTGGGCCTTTTTCCGCGTATAGGGATCGCCATACACGGAAAATGCACCGAAACCTGCGTACATACGAGGCTGTTTTGTAAATAGTCACGTACAGGGCCGTGAACAAGGTTTTAATAGGCAAATACTGATAAAAAAATTGGTTTTTTGTGCAGGAAGGTGCTAGAGTGGAGAGAGAGAGAACATGGTGATGTTGAGGAAGCTGTGCAAGGTGATCTCATGGCTCAACAAGCATTACAGGCATGTGGTTTGTACAAGTTTTGGTGTCTTGGAAGCCTGAGGGATAAACCAAGACTACTACAGCTACTGGTAGACTATTGGGATCCAGAGTCTGAAACATTTTAGATAGATGGGAGGTCGCTCAACATTGAGGTTGAGGACATATATTTCATCACAGGTTTTTCCTGATGAGGGGATATGGTGAACCTCTGATCCCGTGGGCCAGGAGGCGGGCTGACCATAGATGAGTACATTGCTGTGTACTGCTTTCCAGATACTGAAAAGGTTGGGAGTCAAATCCTGAAAAAATCTATATAGATTCTAGGGCTGAAAGACATACTTTTGGAACTAGGAAGGATTGCAGGGTTGGATTCACTCCACTAGGCCTCATGACCAATGATGTTCTATGCGGTAGAGTGCATGCGACCTATAGTATATGACTAGAGTACTACGCTGTTGAGCAACATGAAACAACAACTCAGTGACTGCAAGATGGGTACAATGCAGAACTTTGGGTTCGACTGTATACTGAGCACATTTTTCTTTGATCAGGTGCTAGGGCTAAGCCCCAGAGTGGAAATTGCTCCACATGGAGTCTGGGATCCATCCCAGTGACGCTGGGCTAATGTCATGCACAGAATGGGAGGTGGCAGGTTGGCTAACCCCTACCCAGCAGAGTTCTTTCCATGGTGGTGGATACATATCATCACCATAGACGACTACCCCTATGAAGGGATAGACTTCCCCAGAGACCCAGCTATGCCCCTACCACCAGGAGTGGCTTATGGAGACATAGGTAAAGAATCCCAAACCCACTTCTTAAATTTTGAATTATTTAATTTTTTTTGTGTTTTTTGATATATGAACTCAAAATACATGTTTTTGGTGTGATGACACATAGTTACAATCTGTCATGTATATGCAGATGTAGGACCATGACGTCCAGATGGATTTCCTCGTCATCAACGGAGGGGAAGAGGTGATGATATTATGGGTGCGGATGCGGAGCAGACGCTCCAAAGCATCCACACAAACTTTGATTGTTTGACACATAGAGTACCCATGGCGCAATTCGAGGACTTTCTTGAGGCCATGCAATGCCAGGTGGTGGGAGTACCACGAGCATGGGTTCGACTATTTCGCCGGCTAGCTAGAGTCGTAGTGTGCTATTGTTGAGCCTCATTTTGTTATCATTTTTGGCATTAAAATAACACATTTAAATGCATATTTTATTATCTTTTGTGTATTTTATGTCATGTAGATCGTTATTTAACATGAGGTAAGAAGGAATTTGATGTTTACGCAACTCTAGTTATTAACACTATTTTTACAACTTTATTCACTTAAATTTCTATTATTTAAATCATATTTAATATATCTATTAATTTATGTATTTGTTTGCATATTTCATAATCCTTTTGGGCTAAATTTATAAACAAAACACATTCAGCTTACCATTCAGCCCGATCTACGCAATCACTGTCCAGCTCATTGTTTAGCTCATTGTCCAGCTCATCGTGTAGCTCACCATGCAGTCCACCTCCCAGCTATGTGTCCAGCTCATCACGCAGCTCGCTGTCCAACTTTCCGTCTAGATCGCTAATCAGTCTGCGTGCTGTTAATAACCAATCTCATGCATTAAACGATGGAACATTCCTAGGATTACTCGTGGCCTCCTCTACTTAATTTCAAACCGCCACCATTTGTGCATTTAAACAATGAAATGATCTTTATTCTAGAATATCTGTCATGTATGATGCTTGCGCTCAACACCACACCACAACCACGATAAAAGAGGAGCCTGTGTGCCATGTTCTCATTGAAGAAAACCAGACTCGCGCTGAAGAAGGGAATAGCATATGCACTGGCATTTGATTAATTAGAATCATTTATGATTGACTAAATATAGAGAGCAGTCGACCACTAAAGGGTCGTCTTGCTTAATCTCTTGAAAACAATATAAATACCAGCCTCTGTGTGAGTGTTGGTAGTTGTTCATTTCATTTGTTAAACAGTTGTTTTTGGAGAGTTTTACTCTGTTCCATCATTTTAATAAAGAGCTGTATGTGTTGTTGTTTATGATTCCATTTGTGTAAGCGCTAGCTGGGAGTCACCCCTGATTGCTGAGAGGACCCCTCATCAACCATAGGTTTTCTTTTCTTGTTTTCATTATTTTTCTTTGTAGCTAATTCAATTTTGATTTCTAGTTTGTTTATTTCATTAAGTTACTATAAATATTTATTTCATTTGCTTTCTATAATGCATTTTATTTCCAGAATTAAATAGCTAGATTGCGTGCATAGTTATTTTCTATTTGTTTCTGTCATTTCATTTCCAGTTTATTATTTAGTTTTGTTCATAAGAAGATAGAGTAGATTGTTTTTATCAATTTAAATAGATTAAGTTCTGTTTATTTCTTTCCTGTTATAAGTTTATGCAATTTAAATTCCAGTTTGTTTATTAATATGCAATGATTTTCTTATTTTCATGTATTTGTATTTGTTTATTTCAATGTTAAATATGATTATTGAATAGGTTTATTTATTTCCTTTATGCATTGTATAAACATGTGCACAAAATCAGCTGATAATTAGATCATTTAGGTCTTTTTCTACCATTTTCTGTATACAGACTACACTTCGGACTGTATGTTATGTCTTTCATTCAAACTGTTTGTCTAGTCATTCGTCCAGTTTATTATCTAGTCATTCGTCCAGTCTGTTATTTAGCTTACTGTTTCATTTTTAATGTTTTTAATGAATTTTGAATCTGTTTGAAGCTTTGTTTCTTTGGTTTTTAGATATGCTTTGTCTGTAATAGTTAAATGACAATTTTATTGATCATTTAGACTTAAAGTTATATTGTTTTTATTTATTAAAATTTTATCCTTTCACTTTAAACATGTTTTGAGTTAGGTTATGTTTTATTTCTTTTATTTGTTTTTGATTCCTTTTTATTAACACTCTTGTATTGTTTTATAATTATGCTTTTGGACTAATTTATCCATTTGCATGTGAACTTAGGATTAGTAGTGTTATCTTTAGGAATAGTTTCATTTTTCACTGTATGATTACCAACAGAGACTCGTAGGATAGAATTCAGTTTCTTTATAAGTTTTCTATTTGCTTCTCTTATTCAGTTTTCTTTATTAAGTTTTCTACTTGTTTCTCTTAGTTTTCCATTCACTTATTTAAGTTTTCTTTGCATCATATCTTTTTAAGTAGTTGTTGATAGTATCCTTTTTAGTTAGGAGTTATTTGTCTATAAATTATTTAGTTGTTGTAGTTGTATTTCCAAATGTACACTTTCTTTGAATAGTTAGCTCTTGAAGTTATTTAATAGGTTTCGTTATAAAAAGTAGTGGTTATATTCTCATTTGTTAGTTGAAATAACATAGTCTGATATTATCTTAGTCTGATGTTTTGTTTTAGTTCAATCACATTAATAATTAAATTCTTAGGAGTTTGGCTCGATTTTTCATTTTGAAAGATCTTTCGATCTTTTGTTTGTTAAAATATTTCTACAACGCCCTAGAAACCCCTCTACCTTCGCATATATTTTGCATCAACTTGAATCCTACCAACCCCGATTGATAATTAAATATTAGATGAATTAATCTAAGAATTATAACACCCAACAACTATCACAATCAGTACCCTCCTACACCTTAGGCTTAGAGGCCTAGGTGTATACATTTTGTATGATCGTGTAGTATATTTTGGTGGCTCAGAAGCCCCAATTTTGTATATGACACTTATGTATTATGACGTCACTTTTTGAACTTTAATGCATTTTTTTTATATGATGATTGATTTTATTTTATTTACATGTGTGTAAAATGTGTTTGTGATATGCTTATGGTCTATGAAACAAATGCCAATCTAACACATAGTTAGCATATGAGTTAGCAACTTGATTAAAAATTATTGGAACATGAATGTATGTTATAGTCTCAAATTACCATTCTAGCAATATAACACATAAGAATCTTCATAATAATGTCGGATCCCTAATACGATACAAACCATTAAGCTGTGAAACCACTAACTTCGAATCAAGACGTACCTCAAGAGAATGAACACCATGTGAAATGGTATTACACAATAACTCAATGACTTCACTATAATCACTATTCATCATCACAAAAGACACATAAGACACTAAAGATTGCTTCAAAAGAGGTCATGCACTGAAGGCCAGCTGCTCAATAGCACATGTCTTCCTCATTTATTCTGTAGCTTCCAATAATATGGTTGCATCTAGAGAATCATTCTCTTCTTTACAGTCTTTTGATGGTCCTAATATTCAGTTGGGAAATAACAGTAAAGTTCAAACCAAAGGGAAGGGCTCTATCAAGCTTGAACATGGAAGATTCAAAAATGTTCTTTATGTTCCATCCCTAGCTGCAAACATGTTATCTGTATACCAGATGACTCATACTCGCTCTCCAAAGCGAGTCATATTTGGTCTTGGCTCAGTGGAGATCACATATATCTCTACTGGGAACATCATAGCGAAGGATTTTGCAAATAATGCCTCCAAGGCATATGAGTTCTCATACTTCATGCCATTTTCAGAACTAGTGCACTCTCAGCAGCCACTTGCAAGAGAAGGTAAAAAAATTTCATCTACATCTTTTACAGTTTCCACTAGTATTGCAGATCCAACTATACCAATTTATGAGATTGAGATTCAGGGTGATTCAGATCCAGATCCAGTGCTTCCAAATTGGAAGCTAGGATGACTGGAAATCAATCTGACACTTAGAAGAGAAAGACCCTTGCACTATGTCATGCAATCTTACCTCCTTCAGACAGATGAAATAGACTCCCTGTAAGATGCTACATGGAAAGGGCTCAATCTCACTACATTTAGAAGAAAAGAGCTGATCATACACCTCTTCATCCAACAAGAGACAAAGGTTACATTCCTCCTTCCTTCCATCATCATTTTGGGAGAAGATGGAGAAGTCTACATGCCAGGCCTTAGGATACCTGTGCATAGAACATCATGCATGCTGCTCTGCTACATCACATAGATTGTAGCAACAGATTTTCAAGTTTTTCAAACTTGAATCCTGATTCTATCTGCTTAGTTAGAGGGGGGGATTTTTTCCCATGTGGTTTTTCCCCCAGCTCCTTGTATTGAGTAGTTACTTTACTTTACTTGATGTAATGGGTGACCTATGGTCTTGGTTACCAGGGCCCACAAATTGCCCAAGTTAGCATTCGAGGGGGGTGTTAGGATTATTAATCCTCCCTTGTCCAATTTGGTCATATGTCTAAATCAGGATTCATGTCTAAATCGGGAGTCCATCTAGTCTATTTTTAGTCACTAGCACCATTGGGTCCACTTGGCCTAATTGGGGCACATTTTCCAGTTACTAAAGTGTGGGGAACACTAAGTGAGGCCTACTGCCACTGATTGCACTTGCATGCATCAGTTTAGGAGCCTCCTAGATTAATCCATACAATTTAGGAGCCACTGGAGTGCTGATACCAATCAAGGTTAGTTGAGTTGAGTTGGTGACTAGTCAAGATCAGTTAGGAGTCAGTTACATTCAGTTCTAGTCTTCTACATTCAGTTAGCACTAGGTCTGCATGGCTACATCGAGGAGAGGCACATTTGTCACCTACCACAATTAGTTAAACTTAGTTAACACTGAATTAGACACTTCAATTTGTGTTTTAGTACTCCGATGAACTCCAATAATGATTTAGACAAGGTCAGTTAACCATTGAGTCCTCCGATAATGATTTAGACAAGGTCCTAGTTACCTACAGTCAAGTAGAGTATAATCAATTTGAATTTCCTCATGTGGATTCGAATTGCATGTGGCTATTTAGCCATTGTATTAAATTGTAATTAATTATCTAATTACTTTTTATTAATGAAAGCATTCACAGTTGCAAGCCATTTTTGCACTGTTTCATTCTTCAATTACTGAGTAAATTGTGTGATCTATTCTTGTGAGTTGTGTGTTGATCCATAGATCCATGTGCTAAATTTAATATGTGGGGTGGTGACTCTGGCTAATGCATGGAGAGATATCTTTGGGTGGCCATCCTGAGAAGGAGGGTCAACAAGAGGCTGCTGAATGTCAACCTAATCATCTACTGGATCTTGAGCATCTTCAAAAATTTTAGGTGTAGGAAAAGAATACACATCCAAGAGATAGAGATTTTTCTTAGCACATCTATGCCCCTGGGTGAATTTCTCATCATAATTATAACAAATCCCTTTTTCTCTACATACCCGCATCTCGGATTCAGACAAAATGATTGATAGGTGTGGTTCTAAGAGTTGGCGTGATTGGAGGTCTTTTAGAAACCATATTTCTCAATGGAACAAAAGTGGATTTTGAGTGTTGTTGAGCTATGATCTTGTCCTCTTCCAACTTAAACAACCCTAGGGCTTCCATCATTGTGCCAAGACATAAAATTTTAACCTCATATCGTATTGCATCCCTAAGACCATTGGTCAAACAATTAATGTAGAATGCATCAAACAATCCTTCTGTGTGATTGGATAGTTTCTGAAATTCTATCTGATACTCTCTCATAGTGCTAGTTTGGTGAAGTTTATTGATTTCTCCTGAGAAGTCATCAAAAGCACCAGGGCCAAATCATTGCAAAATGAGTTTGCAAAAATCTGTCCATTTTGGCTCTATATGAGCCTTAATGTACCAATGGAACCATTGAAGGGATTCATGTTCCAAATAAAAAGATGCAAGTGGGACTTTGTTGACATAAAAAGAGTTATGTAGACTGAAATATTGTTCTTCCATGTATATCCATCTAGTCAGATAATCACCATTGAAGTGAGGAAAATCAAGCTCTAGCCCACAAAAATTAATGGAAGAGGAGAACCCAGTGTCTGCAGAAGACTCTAGCTATCGTCTATTGTTCATGGCTAAATGCTAAATATGGATGCTGAATTTTTTTCATCCAAATCTTGGATTTTGGTCTTGATGGCAGCAAGTTCGTCTTCTATTCGTGTGTTTTCTCCTACATTGGTGACAACCATAACCAAGAGTTTTTTATTTTTATTTTTTACGAATGGGTGGAAAAACAAAAAACATAATTTTTTTTAGAAAAGGAAAATTTGGAGTTGGGAAAAACTTTGATGGGTAATTGGGGTTTGACTAGGTTTTGGACACTTTTTGAGAGATATGGAAGCAAGAAATGGGGATTTCAGAAGCAAGTTGAAAGAATGGGAAAATTTGTCAAAGAGCGACAAGGAAGCATAAATAGGAAATGAATACCGTGGAAAAATTTGAAGGCGATTGGGTGAGAATCAAAGAAGTTATGGAAAACCTTAAAAATAAACAAATGTGGGATTTCTTTCTTCAGAAAGTGGAATTTGGGATAGGGTCCTTAAGGAAGGAAATTTGAATATTTCAATTGCAGGGGTTTCAGTGAATTTTCAAGGGAAGCAAAGCTAAATCAAAGTATATATGAGAAAAAAAAATATACTTTTTTTTTCAGTGAAATTGATCCATGCCGGCTCTGGATAGATGAAACCTACTATTTATCAACTATAAATAGATATGGACACCATGTATGTTTGAATTCCTAAAGGTTCATGGGATTCAATCGACCATCAATGCTGTATAACAAATTACGTATTGGGGCAATACCCCTCACTCCACGACTAAGGTAAAAATGATAACTTCTTTGCCACAAACAACAACTCATGGTTTACCTCATAGGTGGGAACTAGTCAATCAGGTAGGGTCTGTTGCCCTTTTCGCTGGGACGGCCAACTAATTTAGTGTTCTTGTGTTACTCCTCGCAATGAATTTTAGGGCTATGCCCAGGCACTTCCCACAGTTAAGAAGATAGGGGTTATTCCATGATCCAAACTTGCAATTGAAATGAAAAATACAGATGCAAATAAGATGAACTACTGCAATAATCATAGCGTCTGGAATCCATTATAAAAAAAATTGGTAGAAATTCTACCCAACGAGCCCAAGGAAGTGCTCTGATACCAGATGAGAGAAACCTCCTCCAATAAATAATGAAAATACATGATATAACAGAAATAGTAGAACACAAAAGGAATTTATTGATTGTAGGCCACTTCAAGGGGAAAACCTCCTTTGAGAAAGATCAATACAAATAACTCATGGATGCCTTCATTTGCCTCAACACATACTTATATACTCAGTCTAATCTAAACAACTATTACTCCCCATGAATGTGGGATAAACCAATATACTCACATGATGACTTACAAAGCATATGTGTCCCACAACAATATACCAACAAAGTAAAGAGAAGGGTTGACACGGGTTCCTAACAGTTAGGGAAAATTATTTTTTTATTGTTCTAGGGTATTCTTGCTTATTAAAACAAAATGATAACAAATATGGTAGTATGTAGAGAAAAGAGAAAACTAAAATTATAGCTACTTGTTGTTTGAAATGTACAGAAGGAACTACAGATTGAACCGAGCAGTGGATGAAGAACTAAAGAGAGTCTCAAATCTAGGTGTGTAGTAAGAAGGACCAGTTGTAGTAATACAACATTGTCTTCAAACATAACTAAAGGAACTCTAAATGGGAATTTTTTCATTAGTCACAACTACTGTCATTCAGTGGAGTTTGATATATTCATTGGACATGATCGAGGAGGATCTCTGATATTGAACAAAATCAAAGTCTTCAAATTTCGAACAAAATATTGCAGAAACATAAAGGTCGATGAGAGATTTCTGGTGACATTCGTTTCATCTTAAACAGACTCTGGATGTGAAAAATATCATGTTCTGAACTTTCATAAAAACAAGTAAAGTTGGGAAAAAAGGGTGGCACGTAGCAACACTGTAAGGGGGACACATGGTTTGTATGGTGTTGACGTGGCACATTCACAGAGTGTCACATGACAGGTAACAATCAACTTGGAAGGTGATCTGGACCAATATCAGGATGACAGGTGGTAGGTTTATGGTACATGTGGCATTATGTGGACCAATTGGAGGCTTCCACGTGGCAGTCCGATTGGCCATAATGTGATTTTGTTGACTGGAAAATATGACATGTGAGGGAATAAAAATATTGACCGAATCTTCTCCAAAGACTCCACATAATCCATGTGAGAAAATTGAACCATAGGAGAATCTAGGAGCATTAGTGAAGCTCACAAATCGAATTTGGTGCAAAACTGGCAAAAAACCATCAAAAGAAAGACAAATTACACGCACAATGTGAACTGGAACAAGGTAATTTTAGGATTGTCTAACCATGAAACATATTATTATCAGGTATATAATACATCATAAGATTTTTGTTAGGATTTGGAAGCCAATTGTGAGCATACAAGTCAAAATTGCCAAAATGGCATCAAACCCCCCTAGGTGGGCCAATCATGTCCCAAATCATCCCAAACAACCAATAATTGCTGAGTGGACATGGATGATGCATTATGGGTCAATTATTACACCTTGGATGGCATGGGTGTAGAAATATGGGTGGTTTAGAGTCTCAATGCAGCGTTTAATGCACCAAAGCAAGCCAAAATTGGCCAAAATCCAACTCTAGCGCTCCAAGTCATCTTGCTTGTCCACATTCAATGAATGGGAGCGCACCAACAATGATGGGGGTACAAATGTGGCTGTTTTACTGATTTGGAATACTCATGTGGGTGTGAAAGCCCCACTATGACTTGGCATTTGTCCAACTAAGCACCCCTAGTCCACCTCATAGTGTATTAAAGCTTAAAACACAATAAAATTGACTAAGTAGTGTAATTAGGTGCTAATGAGTGGATTAATATTCTAACACCCTCCCTTAATATAACAACTAAGTACAACTCATAAAATAATGGAGGCCTTGGCAACAATGGCTCAAGTCACCCCAAATACATAATTTAAAAATTACAATTTTATTTGTCCATGTGAACCGAGGAAAGAAGGAAAAACACATGGGACAAAACCTTCCCCCAAGAATGGAAATGGGGCTGGACCTGCAACAAATAACAGCAAATTACCATCCTTCACTCACCCCAAGCAAAGATCTCAGGTAGCTGAAGGTCTTCTCTGTGAAAACCTTGGTAAAAATATCAGCAGTTTTCTCGGTTGATGGGCAATACTGGAGTGAGATCACCCTATCATACACTAAGTCCCGAATGTAATGCATGTGTATCTCAATATGTTTTTTTCTTTGTCTCTGAACATGATCAGTAGATATTTTTATGGCACTTTGATTTTCTACCCAAATTTTGGTTGGAGAATCAATTGTGACACCAAATTCCCAGAGAATTCCCTGCAACCAAACACACTGTGTAGCAGCATTGACTGCTGCCCTGTACTCGGCCTCTGCTGATGAAAGTGAAATGGTGTGCTATTTCTTACTTTACCAGAAAATGGGACCTTCAACAAACATAAAAAAAACCTGAAGTTGACTTCCTGTCAGTGGGATCTCTAGCCCAATCTGAATCAGAAAATCCAGCTAGTTGAAGTGAGGAGCTAGCTGTGTAGTGCACCCCGAAGTTCTTGGTTACCTGGACATACTGAAGAATTATTTTTGCTGGTCTCCAATGGATCTCATGTGTCTGGTGCATATTTCTTTCTACATCACTTACAACATAAGACAAATCAGGTCTTTTGTGAGTGAGGTATAACAAGCTGCCCACTAGTTTCTTGTAGAGTGTAAAATCTACCAATGGAGAATTGCCAAATTCATGCATTTTAATAATAGAAAGAAAGGGAGACTTGGATGCCTTACACTAAACCATGTTAAATATATTTAGCAGGTCTGAAGAATACTGTGGTTGAATCAGCTTGATGGCTCTTTCATTTTGCTCAATTTCCAAGCCCAAAAATTGCCTTAGCAATCCTAGGTCTGTCATGGCAAATTCACTATGCAAAGATGACTTGATTTGGCCAATTAAATTGGTGTAGATACCTGTAATGAGGATATCATCAACATAAATAAAAATGACATGAAAAATACCATCATGTTGCTGCAAATACACATTAGGGTCTGATTTGCATCTTGCGAAACCAATAGAGAGCAAAAAAGCATCCATTTTAGCATACCAAGCCTTGGGGGCTTGCTTGAGTCCATACAGTGATTTCTTCAACCTACATACCAATGAAGGATCCTCTTGTAAGCCTTTAGGCTGCTGCATATATATTTATTCCTATATCTCACCATGTAAGAATGCACTTTTAGCATCCATGTGGTGAACTTCCCAACCTTTACTAGCTGCTAGCGCTAGAACTAGTCTAATTGAGTCCATTTTTGCAACCGGTGCAAAGGTATCTGTGTAATCAACACCATGGAATTGAGAATATTCCTTATCAACTAATATTTCTGTATGTTTCATATCAGAACCATCAGCAGCAAGTTGGTCCGGAAAACCCATTTTCATTGAACAACTTTCCTCTTGGGAGGAAGGGGAACCAATTGCCATGTATTGTTCTCTTGGAGGGACTAAAATTCTTCTTCCATTGCTGATTTCCATATTGGGTTGTTAAAATATTTCTTATATGACTGAGGATCAGTCCCAATCAGCATATAATAGTTCTCATAGAGAGCACTATCACTTGCAAAGGAAGCTCTTCTAGTTTGTGATCTAGTCTTCCTAGGCTCATGGGGATTGCCTGCCAATTCCCCAGCTGCTTGCACAATTTTTTCAGCCCACTTAGGCCTGGATGGTGAGTCATATTCAACAATGTCATATTCAGAAACATTTTTATCACAAATATCAGAAAAAACAGAGCATGTATCATCACTTACATCTTCGAATGGTTGAGGAGAGGAGCAATCCCCCGGTGCAAGCTCAAAATCAGGACTTGAATCTTCTTCAAATTTCACACTTCTCTCAACAAATGTCTTGCAAGTGGAGGTTTCAAAGAGATTTTAACCTTTGGTTTATTCACCATAACAAACCATAAGGCACTCCTTTCTTTGTGGTTGCAAGTATTTCCTCTTTTTAGAGGGGATTTTAGCCCATGCTCTAGTCTTGAAAATTCTGAAATTTGAGACATTTGGCTTTTGACCAAACCATGCCTCGTAAGCTATCATTCCTTTTACTGATTTGTGAGAGGATTTGTTTTGTATGTGAATAGAAAAACTAATGGCTTCATCCCATAGCTTGGGACTTAGATCCCTCGGTTCTATCATGCAAGTGGCCATCTCCTTGAGTGGCCTATTCTTCCTCTCAGCCACACCATTTTGCTGTGGTTTGTAGGGAGTTGAGTGTTGCATTTGGATGCCACCCTCCTCACAAATTTTCTGTAGGTTCTTGTTCATATACTCCTTTCCATTATCATCCCTAAGGACTTTGATTTTATTCCCATTCTGATTTTCTACAAGTGCCTTCCAAATCTTGAGTTGTTCAAACACCTCAGACTTCAATTTCATGAAATACACCCAACAAAATCAAGAGGAATCATCTATGAATGTAAGCACATACCTTGATCCACCATATGAAGGAGTGGGAAATGGACCAATCAAATCATAATGCACCAACCCAAGTGGTTGTGTTTCTCTCCTTGCTTTCCCCTTCTCATAGCTTTGCTCAGGATGATTCCCAACTACGCACCCAATGCATGCTCCATCTGATGATCTGATTTGTGGAAGTCCTTCCACCATCTCATCTCTGTGTAGTGACTGCAAGTACTTGTAGTTCATGTGACCAAACCTCTCATGCTATAGCTTCGAAACCTCATTGGCATGTGAGATAGGTGCTTGGTCATTGTAAGTGGGGAGGAATTTACAGAACTTGTACATCCTCTCATAGTGGTCTGCAAACCCAATTGCAATGACTTGGTCTATTGAGATCTCTACAATCTCTACCATGTATGGAGTAAAAGTAACTCTCTTTAGATCTCCCATACGGGTCATCTGATATACTAACAAAATTTTTTCTGTAAGATCTGGTACATACAATACTTCACTGAAATAGCCATGCTCTAAATCAATCCTCCCAATCCCCTCGGTTTGGAGTTCTAAATCATTCCCCATTCGAACTGCTGGGCCGACATTTGAAATCATGGAGGAGAAGATCTATTTTTTGGCTACCATATGCTTGGACTCCTCGGAATCAATGAAAAAATATGAAGATGTAGAAGTACATGCCATCAAAGCATGACATTTCTCCTTACTTTCATTTGAACTGGAGGTGCCATCCTTCTTCCTTGCGCTGTCAGGGAATGGAATGTTGTTCTTCTCTAGAAGATGTGCCATGGTGTCAACGGTATTTTTCATGCATGAGCTCTCTAAATGCCATCCCTTATGGATAGGTGCATTTGGACTTCTCTTTTCCCTTCTTTCCCTTCTCCTTAGAAGGATTTGAACTTGCATCACTGGATTTGGGTTTTTCTTCTTCTATGGCATCTTCAAATTCTTGGACTTGGGCTTTCCCTTTGAGGAACTTGAAACTCCCACTACTAGTGCTCAATCCTTGGTCTTGATGGAGCCCATTTGGACAAGTTTATCTTGCTCCTGAGTGAGTGAATCCATGAAATTTGCCAGATTGGGCATTTGCCAGTTTCGAAGTGTTAACTTGCCATAGTGGAATGTACTCACAAAACTGAGAACTCTAGCCCCAACTTTGAAAGTATAGACAATATCAATAGGTCCTCTTTATTTTCAATTCCACACCACTTCAACTGCAGCACAGGTGACTTGAACTTGGTGAAGAAGTCCTGGATTGTGTCATAGTGCGTTGGGCTCAAGCTGGTGACCACGTAGCTCTTCAGTTTTCCCAAATAGAGTCTCTAGTTTTACCCAGACCTCATTGGGTGTTGTCAAACTGTCAATGTGGAACAATATCTCTCTTGAGATGCTCAGACACAACAATCTAAATGCCTCATCCAATCTATTAAAGTACTTGGCTTTCTCAATTGCAGAATTTGGTTTCACCTCAGTGCCCATGGTAACTCTGTAAAGCCCTTTGGCTCTCAGTTGAATCACCATCTCTTCCTTCCAATCAAAGAAATTGAAGGGTGTTAGCATGATGTGGTTATGCCCCATTTCTTCCCGTGCTGATGATGAAGAAATTTGCTGAATGTTCTGCAAAACACAATTTCGATTTTATCTAGAACTCCACTAAAAATGCAGCTCAAATCACTCTGAATTGATCTGCAACTCAAAAATATCCAACAGGATCTGATACCATGTGAGAAAATCAAACCATAGGATAATCTAGGAGTGTTAGTGAAGCTCACAAATAAAATTTGGTGCAAAACTGGAAAAAAACCATCAAAAGAAAGACAAATTACACACACAATGTGAACTGGAACAAGATAATTTCAGGATAGTATAACCATAAAACATATTATTATTAGGTATATAATACATCATAATAGTTTTTTGAGGCTTTGGAATCCAATTGTGAGCATACATGTCAAAATTGCCAAAATGGCATCAAACCCCCTAGGTGGGCCAATCATGTCCCAAATCACCCAAAAAAACCACGAATTGCTGAGTGGACATGGATTATTTGTTGTGGGTCAATGATTACACCTTGGACAACATGGTTGTGAAAATTTGGGTGGTTTAGAGTCTCAATGCAGCATTTAATGCACCAAATCAAGCCAAAATTGGCCAAAATCCCACTCTAGCGCTCCAAGTCAACTTGCCTATCCACATTAAATGAATGGGGGTGCATTTACAATGATTAAAGAACACATGTGGATGGTTAACAGAGCTAGAATTCTCATGTGGGTGTGAAATCCCCAATATGATTTGGCATTTGTCCAACTAAGCACCCCTAGTCCACCACATAGTGTATTAAATTTTAAAAAGGAATAAAATTGACTAAGTAGTGTAATTAGGTGCTAATGAGTGGATTACTATTCTGACAATCCACCTATCCATTATCCCGCTAATGTTACTTAATCATATAGTTCTCAACTTTTATTTAAATATGTTTGGTTTGTTATTTTGGAAAAGGTGTGGTACGGAGGGCTAAGCCCTCTCCCCATGTGTTATGGTTTAACATTGAAACATGGTAACAAGCTACCATTGAAATGATGGCCAAACAAACAACCAAAATTCATATCTTATGACAAAAAAGTCGCAATAGGAGGATAGGTCTGTAGGTTTAAACCCGTGACCTCCCTCATAGTGCCAATGTTTTCAACCAACACACCAAGCACGCCTATTGTTAAAGGATGTGCACATATATTGTTTTAAATTTTGTTTGGGGAGGATTTAATCCCAAAGAATGGGTGCACCCTATGCCAAATGGTTACATTCTTTACATTATTATTTTTTATATATGGTTTTTAGCTTACCATATATATTGTGATTACCATATATATTTTGGGGATTTGCTTATATTTTATCCATTAATTTCTTGGAGGCAATGCACTCATTTGGCGGGAGAGTAAGAAACAGGAATACCTCCTTACAAAAGGTAAAATTATTTCTTCCTGGTATGAATTTACTACTATGTTAAAGAAGAAATTCTACCCATTAGGCTACATACACCAAGCCATGATGGATTGAAGAAACTTAAGTCAAGCTAAAGGTCAGAATGTAAAAGAATACACTCAGGAATTCAAAAAGAGAGTTTTGATTTTGGGTATACCTCTTTACACTTAAGAAAATATTCTCAAGTTTATTGTAGGATTACATAGTTATTTGCGTTATACAATGCTTATGTTTAATCCTACTAGCCTTGATGAGGTATGTGTGCAAGCTACACACATTGAATCCAAAGGGAAGAATGCTCATGATAACTTTTCCTTAGTTGAATTCAGTTAGTCAAAAGCAGCTTAGGGAAAAGGGAAAGGTAATCATTCAACTATAGTGAGGAAAGGTGATGAGAGGACTACATGCTCACATTGTCAAAAGCAATGGAATGAAGAAGCAAAGTGTTGGATACTACATCCATAATTAAAGTTGAAGTGGTTAAAGGATCGAAAAGGGAAGCAAAAGGCCACGATTATCATTGAGGACCTTGGATTGGATTCTGAGGACAAAACAAAGATAACAATCATAGGCGTGAAAGGTAAAGATATTGTTGGTAATGATTCTAACATTGTTTCTTCACATGATTCTACTTCTAAAGATCATGTCAGTTCTAATGATAGAAAAATGAATGCATTGTTTCATATAAGGGTAATTACAAAACAAACTAAGATCAACATACACAAAGATAGTGATCCCAAGATAATGCCATTTCAGAAGAAGCAGTTAAGCGGTTGGGATTAACAACAAAACCACACATGAAACCTTATCCATTAGGATGGGTATTCAAAGATAAAATGTTACAAGTAAAAAATCAATGCGATCTAAAGTTTTTAATAACAACCAACTTTGTAGACGATGTTGAATTTGATGTGGTCCCACTGGATATCTGCGGAATTGTGTTGGGAAGTATATACTTATATGATCGAAAAACAATTTTCTATAAAGAACATAATCAATATAATTTGTTTAAAGAAGGAATTGATCATATAGTACATTTGCATTCATTTAAAAATGACATATCATTGGGAACTACACAACAACTAAAAAGGATTGTTAATGTGACTTAGAATTTGGCACTTATGTCTATGCAATTTAAGGAATAAAATAATCCTATGCATGAAAAGGAAGTGTCATTTCATTAAATCACACCTATTATGGTTGATAATGTTTCTACGGTAAAACATAAGCCTGATGTGGGTACAATCTCTTTCATATGCTCAATTTTGATATTCAACCTTCTACTGATCAATAGTATATGGCTAGTTTCGACAATATTCAATGTAGATTCGGTTAAAAATGGATTAATGTACTCAACATTGTCAATGCAGTGTTCATTGTTATTATGATAAGTCAAATGTACAAGTGCTAGTAAGGATTGACAATTGATACAATACAAATGAGATGAACATGTCCTCACTTGAATTCTGAATGAAAACATGCTTTTGGTGGTCCAAAAGATTCTCAGTGGGAAGGTTTGATCCAAGAGGATCTCCGAGATCTAACAAATTTAAAGTCTTCAAATTGCGAACATAATCTTGTAGCGATGTAGAGCTCGACGAGAGCTTTTCAATGACATTTGTTTCATCTCAAATAGACTCTAGATGTGAAAGGTACCATGTTCTGAACTTTCAACAAAACAATTAAAGTTGGGAAACAAAGGGTGCCACGTGGAACCATTGTAAGGGTGACACGAGGTTTGTACAACGCTGATGTGGTACATTCATAAAGTGTTAGATGGCAAGTTACATTCCAATTGGAAGGTGATATTGTGGGACGATAGTAGGATGACAAATGGCATGTTTATGGTACATGTGGAATTATGTTGACCAATCAGAGGCCTCCACATGGCACTCTAATTGGCCACAATGTGGTTTTGTTCACCAAAAAAATATGGAAGGAAAGGGAATCGAATCCCCAACCAAGTCTTTTTTAAAGACCCCACATAATCTACCTATCCATTATTCCCACCGATGTTTCTTAATCATATAGATCTAAACTTTTATTTAAAGTTGTTTGATTTGTTATTTTGGAAAAGGGGTAGGGATGAGGGATAAGTGCTCAACCCCATGTGTTATGGTTTAACATTGCAACATGGTAGTTACAACTCACCATCAAACCGATGACCAAGCAAACAACCAAACCTCATACCATATGCCAACAGAACAAAGAATATGGAAGGAAAGGGAATCAAACCCCCAACCAAGTCTTTGCTAAAGACCCCCACATAATCTACCTATCGATTATTCCCACCAATGTTTCTTAATCATATAGTTCTGAACTTTTATTTAAAGTTTTTTGGTTTGTTATTTTAGAAAAGGGGTAGGACTGAGGGATAAGCGGTCAACCCCATGTGTTATGGTTTAACATTGAAACATGGTAGTTACAACCTACCATCAAACCATTTGTTATTTTGGAAAAGGGGTAGGACTGAGAGATAAGCACTCAACCCCATGTGTTATGGTTTAACATTGAAACATGGTAGTTACAACCCACCATCAAACCGACGACCAAACAAACAACCAAACCTCATACCATATGCCGTCAAAATCACAATAGGAGGAGAGGTCCACAAGTTTGAACCCATGACCTCCTCCCACAGTGCCAACGTTTTCAACCAATGCACTAAGTGTGTCTCCTGTTAAGATATGTGTGCATATAATGTTTTAAATTTGTTTGGGAAGGATTTATTCCTCCAGGAATGGATGCGCCCTATGCAAAATGGTTACATTCTTTACAATATTTTTCTATATATGGTTTTTAACTTACCATATATTTTGTGATTACCATATATTTGGGGGTTTGTATATACTTTATCCATTAATTTGTGGATTTTTATCCCATTTAGTTTGGGATAAAATCCCATGGAATGTGGTTATTGGTTATGATACGTGTTTATTTAAATCAATGTCATTTTCTTTGTGAAGGCATGAAAGGATGGAAGCTTTTGAGGAGAGAACGGTAAGATACCATTATAAAGGATTTGTAAGATTTTCTTATTCTTTGTAAGAAGATTTTAGCCACTCTTGAGAGTTTTTGGAGAGTAAGAGGACTTCATTGTTGAAGCCGAAGTCTCTTTTGTTGAAGGATGAAGGAATTTTGTACATGCCCAAATATTTTTGAATACTAATAAGATTTGTCCTCATTGGAGCTAGACCCAATGACGTAGTCCATCAGGGATAGACACCATTATCATACGGTGTACACATTCTTTTGGTTTGCATCATTTGTTCATTTATCTTCTTTTAGTTATTTTTAAGCCTTTGAGAAGCTTGTTATTTAAATGCTTTTTACAAGTTAACTGGTTTAAGAATTCACATGCAAATTTAAGTGTTAGTAGATCATGTCATTTTCGGATCAAGACAAGCTGGGATTTGTTTGCAAGTTAGGTCTTGCATTGGGGATAGGATTTCTCATGACATGTTGGATTCTTTCAGCAAGTTGGGTTAACATGATATATATGTATCGAATATTTAGATATATATCTATATGTATACCACGTCTTTTATTTGTGATGCTTATTTAATACATATTGCAACATTAATGATACATGGTCAATAGTAGTGATTAAACAGAGAAAATCAAATTGACTATGTGAAACATTGATTCAACCCACCCCTCTTAATTTTCTTAGTGTGTTCCAACAGTATAAGATCAAGCTTCCTCCACAAAAACTAACAATTGGAAGGATATCATTGAACACACAAATGGATGGGAACATAGTCTTGATGGCAAATGAAGCTCCACAATTTGATGGAACATATTATTTCTCTTGGAGGAAAAGAATGAAAGGATATCTGAAGTCAAGGGGATTTGGTGTTTGGGAAACAATTGCACGCAGATATATTCCTTCAAGGAACCAATTAAATAATTTAGCTAAAAGGGAAGTGAGGAATCAATGAATCAATGGAATCTGAGACTATTCTTGATGGTTCATCAAGTCAAATCAAAGATGAAACAAGACAGTACATGAATGCTAAAGAAATATGGTTCAAGCTGCAGAATTTCTATCAAGTCAAAGCAAACAATGTAGAAGACAACCTTAGGAAGGAACAAATGCAATGTTCATATGCAATAGAAGCATGAACCAAGGATGAACACATACTTGATGAACATAAGTACTCTTCTAGATATTCAGACTGCAATATTAAATAGTGAGATTGACTGTTTGGTTAAAAATGAAGAACAAGACATAACAAAACTAACAAATGATGTTCTAGTCAAATTTAAAGAAGTTAGAGGATCAGGATATGATTCATATGTCGAAGTATGAAGGGACAATCTTGATATCCTTGAAATCAAACATATTTGTGTACTAAAAGAAATGGAGAGAACTCAAAGTAAACATTTCTTACTACAACAACTACTAGAGGAATCCAAGGGAAGGAAACAAGAAAAGTATGAAAAAGTAAGCAAATCCATGATTGGCTTAAAAGTCCAAGGTGAAAAAGTCTTGAAAATCAAGGAAGAAGAAATAATGAATCTAAAGACATAAATTGATGACCTAACAGAGAACGTAGAAATGCTGAAGTCAAATGACAAGATTATTAAAACAATAGACTTCTTGGCAAATACAAAAGAAGTGATCATTGGGTTAAAAAACCATTTCGAGGAATCCAAAAGAACAAAAGAAGTTTTGAAAAGTCAGATAATGGTTAAATAAGACACATGTCACAAGAGATCAATCTTGGACGAGATACTAAATAATCAAAGGTCACTTGCTGACAAACCTAGTCTTGCTTACAACAATATGGTTGAAAAAACCAACGATGATAAATGGATTCCTAGCTGGAAGCAAGTGATACGTGATGTCACTATTATCCCCAAGGTCTACACTGGACTACTACAGGGAAACTATAGGGAACTTAGTAAGGGAAGTTGAATACATTTGGTTTATTTTTAAATTATTATATTAAAGGTAAGATAAGGAATGTCTATGTATGATATGGGAACAATACATATAACCGAAAGGGATATGAACTCATAGGTTTCAAATTTTGAACTGGATGCGTATCAAAGAATATAAATAGAACTGGAAATAAATACATGAAATAAGTAAGCTACAATTTCCATGCATTCATATCTCATCCAACATATAACAACATTATATATAGGAAACTAAAAGAAAACATAGCACAATTTACAAGAAATAAACACATACAAAGTACACATTATTAGTTATGCAATCATGGCTATGCAATACATTCAAACTCTATTGCCAATTCGACAATCAATTGTAAACAAATAAGATGATACACAAAAGTTTACAATTAATATAGTCTCAGATGTTCATAAGAAACTATAATGTATTCTTACAAAATTACAAGACCATCCAATGGCATCCAAAAATTGAACCCCCTTATCCTACTAATCTTTACAATATATAGACTTTTCACAATGACATCTAGATTCTACCTTTGGGGTTCGATAATCATCCGTTTTACTAAAAATTGTCTTTCAAATCAAAGGATGATTCGATTCAACAAAATAGTTATGAGATCCTACTTTAACAAGACACATCATCTAATTACGAATCAATTTTTAGAATTCTTATCTAATGCTTGACTTGCCAAAATAAAACATCTAGAATAAGTTTGATCAACTTTATACAAATTTAGTAAATAAAAAGTCCATAACTTAAAATGATGAGAACTGTTTCAATAACACTTCTTCCTATATATGCAAAACCTTGATCTCTTGTAACTGATCTTTGAAAATATTGATCTTATATTCATATGATCTCTAGAGGTCAATTCTGCATGGTGTCCTCTAGGACATGCGTACCCAAATCAGTCAAAACTCCCAACTTCTCATTGCTTTCCAAACTTTTCTTCCTTTGTTGTATGAATCCTATTTCCAGTATCTTTTTTTCCTAAGAAGTTTGGCATTAATATTCTTTAACTTATTATAAAACCCACAAACCTTTGTAAATATGATAATCAACTTAACCCTTTTGTTACCAACTTTACGTGTTTTATCCTATAATAATTGATTTTTATACTTATGTTTCCTAACCATATTCTTATATTTCCTAATTCTCTTATTTATTTTCTGGTTTATTTCATTTCCATTAATTCCAAGTTCTAGGGAATCAAATTCCTCTAGATCTATATTCGGTGTAACTAGGGGCACCTCTTTAGGCCTCTCATTTGTGATAGATTCTACACAAGGTTTCTCTTTTTCTTCCTCGAAAATAGTAGGAGTAAAAGGTTCTGGTTCTGGAGAATAAGGAAAGGAATTCATGGTCTCTTCTAGGACATCCAGAAACTATGAAACTATTCTTTCCTTTTCTACTGATGGCCCTATTTCATCTTCAAAATATTCTTTAGCATAAACTACTTCTTTTCCTTTTATTGTTTCAGAACTATTATTATCTTGCATTAATCATGGAATCACAATATTTGCTTTCTGCTTCTTAGGCTTCTTTACAATCTCATTTAGAGAAGCATAAGGTCAATAACCTTATTTTCCTTCAGAGAAGGATCAAGTCAAGCTTTAAAATGCAACCTTAACTTATTGGTTACTTTGGTATGGGGTCCCTGAAGTGGATAGGGTTTAGGCTTACTTTGTTTCCTCTGATTTTAACTTGGTTTTTGTTGTCTGCGACATGACATTCATTTTTTTTCTCCTGTGGGATGAGATTTTAGGAAATGGGATATTTTAACACCCCTCTCATCTTGCATGTCATCACTCTACCTTCTTCTTCCTTTATGTCTACATTTGCTGGTTTATGGCTAGGGTTTTTTCATTTCTTCTGTGAAGAAAATTGCAATCTTTTACTAACAAATTTCTCAAGCTTCGTATTGACCTTATGTTTTATAATCGCCTGGCCTTTGCTTCTTGTCTTCATAATGAGTTCTATGGAGAAACTACCATTTTCACTAGTATCATACAAATTTGTAAATTTTTTTTTGGTAGAAGTAGTTTTGACAACTTCAGGCGAGGTTGGTAGGTTTTCTAGGGTTACAAACATAAGACAATATAAGAATTTTCCTAGTTCTTGTAAAATTAGAAACATTATTAGGGCTTGGTGGTAGACACCATGCTATATGTTTGGTGATTTTCTTTCCCTAACGACCATCTTGGACAAAATTTTAAGAAAATAAATGAAATCCATTCCAAATGAAAAAGAAAACGCATATGGTACATGCGAACCATGGAATAACTTCCCTCCATGGTTATGTATCTTTGCACGAGCTTGAGAATATGTTTGTATTCTATCTTTATCCAAGTTGAAGGTATACCCAACGCCACTCCTGATTTTGATGATTTTCCAACAAGAACCAATTACATTCTGGTGCACTTATGTCCCACAAATTAAATCATTGCTCTCCCTCTCGTGGTAGTTCACAAGCAATTGCTATAGATTTTTTTGAAACCATGTATGTAAGATACCCTACTATCACAATTTTCCCATCAAAATTATTTGCAAATGGTTGAGGAAGAAGGGTGAAATGCCCCTGTAGTTTCTGGCAGAAACAAAACCATCCAACTTGTTTGATTTTTTTCCTGAATTCCAGATATTATTCTAGCATATTAGACCCTATGGGTTCATACTTGACTAACCATACACTCCTACGTTATACCATTTTTAGTATTATAGCAAAGAAGCAAAATATTTGCAAAGAATTGCGATATTCACCAAGGTATAGACTAAATTAGGTAAGGAAATGAGTAATAATGTGGATATTTCAAGTTGTAGTATTAATCATGCTGAACTCAAGGCTTATGTCACTTTAGAACTGCGAAGAAATCATTGAAAGCAACCTCCAACTGATTTCATCATTGCCCAATATCTTCACACATTTGTTGCTAATATTTGACATGACCATAAGCAGATATAGAAATGAATGTTCTGACTGTTCCATAAATCTTCTTATTCAATGTTAGTGTAACTCAATGTTTATGTAGCACAGTTGCATAATCATACTGCAACACAACTGCATAACTGTTATGTAGTGCAACTCGTTCAAAGCACCTTTGACCTTCAGAATTTGTTTCCTCTCTTCAAACGCCGAGGTATGAGCACAAGAATAACACATGCAAGACTAACAAGACATCAAGCACTACGCAAAATTTGTGTCAACTCAAGATGATTGACTAACTAATTATAAAATTGAAAATAGAAAAAGAATAAGCAAGAATAAAAATACACAACAAAACTTCAGGAGTAGATTCTTTTCTTTGGAAAACATATTGAGGAAGGTTTATGATTGATTTAAATTTTAGGGTATAAAGTTTTGAAAGTAGACAACCTTAGCTGAAGACCTAGGTACTAACACTTGCAGACCAATATTATGCTCTGAATTTAGTCAACGAACAAATATTTGAAATAACAAATCAAAAGGATATTCCTAAGGTGAGCACTTCATATCAAAACAATATGGGAAGATATGTGTAATCAGAATGGATCTGAAATTCAAGGTATGTTAATTTCTTTGGGAAGATATGTGTAATCAGAATGGATCGGAAATTCAAGGTATGTTAATTTCTTTAATTGTCATTGTTTTTCTTGTTATTAATTCGACCATAAAGCATTGGATTGCGGAAGTTATGACAATAAAAGGTTTAGTAACACAATAACATGTTTGAGGTGCAATTATTATCGACACATTGCAATGTACTATCATACAATAAGATGCTACACATATAATGGTTTTGGGAACAAAGCTCAAAATTGCCGGATCCCAAGAAGACAACCAGTGAGAAATGCTTGATGCAATACATAAAGAAACAATAAAGAAAATATAATGAATTATTAAAAATTACATTAAGAAAATCCTATGTAGTCTAAAAAATGGATAAGAAAAAATCCAAAGTCATATGTCGATGAAGCTGATAATAGTGGTCTTGAAGTGACAAAAGATTGTTGCACATCTTGCTAACTTTCAGAGTATCATGCAGAGATCCTTGAGTTCAAACAAAATGTTATATACAAATGATGAATTCAAGGATAAAAATATGTTGATCAAAGAAAACAATGAAGACTGCCATACAAGAATGGATGCATTCACATCCATTGAAACAATCAAAATTTATATTATATATAAAGGAGTTATTGTCTCATAGGACAAAATGGTACATATAAGGTTGTCCATAATTTGCAAGTATATCAATATCACTGGCCTACAAAATTGCAGTACAAGATTACAATCTTGAAGAACAAGTCAAAACAATGTAGTGCTTGCAAAGAGATTGTTGACAGATGTAGCTCAAGTCAACGTCCAGGAGTCTGGAAACACATGCGTAACTTAATATCTAGTGAATATCATTCTTTAAAACCTATACTATTGTGCATCTTTCAAATCTGATTCAAAGAACTAGAATATGCTCCGATTGTTTCTCTAATAGTTCAATTCTATTCTTCAGAACTTCAATTTCCTCTGCATTCCTTTAATTAACTTGCGTATGAGCATACCATTCTCTTATGTCAGCTTCTTTCATTAGAGATGCCCAATTATCCAACTTTTTTTTGAGATTTGTAAATATTATTTGCTGTGTTTGAACTGTTGTGGAAAGATTGGTCATAGAATAATAAACTTGTTGTAGAGGATTAAGAATTATGATGGAATTGCTAAGAGATCCTTCTTACAGGATAATTGGACACTAACAAAATGAAACTTAGAGATAATGCATCAGAATAGTCGTATGAATATGACAAATTGAAAATGTGATTATCAAATCCAGTAAAAATTGTGATTGATCATCGCTCATAAATGTGTTTGGTTATCTCCATAAATCATTTACGATTACATGGCTCCAGAAAGGTTGAAAATACACAAAAGTAAAATTGCGTTCATTTTGGGCTCGAATGCATTGATAAGTTTGCACAAATTAATTGATGGGTTCTTCTCTGTATGCATTAATGTTGGGTTTGCACTCTTATATGGGACATCAGATATGTACTGAGGAGATCATATATCACACACATCACAAACACCATGTGAACTCAATTTAATGATTAGCGACAACAAATGAATTATGCGAGGTGGTCTGCTGCACAGTTCAAAATATCGAGTGTATAGCATGGAAAATAAACATAAAACAATGAAATGAGGTTTAAATAGAGAATTGGAACAGACTTGCTGATGCTATAACGATTTGAAATTAATTCTTAATGAGAAGATGGATTATTATTTATTTGAGGAAAATGTTTTGGTTATTGAACGAGCGAAGAAGAGACGATGGAGGCATGACTTCGAACTTGAAGATGGAATACATAGTTGTGGGAATCATGATGTGGGGGACATGATAGGGGAAACAATTAAGAAAGTGTATATTTTTCGAATAGCTGACATTGAGGATGATTGGATAATCAAAAGGCATAGTAAGCAGTCATGACAAAAATAAAGGAAAAGACTAGTTCACAGTTTAAAGGATGCTATAAAAAAATTGAAGAACATGACAACAACATGGAAACAACATTATTGAATTAAGAAGAAAGGGATTAGACAAATCTTGATAAGCGACCACATGTAGTTTCAGGATAAGAGCATAGCAAAGAAAAACAAATCTCAAGATGAAACAACATAAGTCCAGGTATAACCCAAAAGGAAAGCATACTTAGAACAAGCATATTCTTAGAGGAAGCTATAAAAGATCAAGCTCAAGATCAAATGATGTCAAAGGGGGATAAATTAATAAAGGAAGAAAAGTAACAAGTAATTATAAGTGTATAGTCAGGGACAGAAGAACACGAAACCTAATTAATGCTTGCACTCGGGGGAGCTTGGTTTTACTTGGTGTTGACATCAATGCCAAAGGGGGATATTGTTGGACCTAATGTTGTCATTGATTTCAAATAGGTTTAGAATGCATTTAGTATTGTCATTGATGTCAAATAGGACTGGAATGCATGTGACAATTAAAGTCAGTTTTAAGAAGTATATAGAATAAGAGTGTCATTAATTTCAATAACATTATGCATCAAGAACAAAGAGTTAATTGTTGAAATGTGTAATTAGCAAAACATGCAAAGGATGTAGATGTGTATACAAGAAAGTGAAGCCGGTAAGATGTCGAAGTGTGAAGTCGATAAAATATTGAAATAAACAAGTTGATTAAATGCACAAATTGGTGAAATGTTGAGGTTTGCAACAACTAAGTTTGTAGCCCATTGAAGTGTGCAATGTCAAAATATACAAGTCAGTGAAATGTTAAAGTTTGCATTAGCTAAATTCGTAGCTCGTGAAAGGTCAAAGTAAGAAATGCACAAGTTGGTGGAATACAAAAGTTAAAATGATGAAGCATAAGTTTACAGTTATAAAGCATTAAAATGCATAGTAAAAATTGAAGCACTAATGAAATGACTAAGTCATAAATGAAAGGAGATCAGATCGACTAGAAATTGGTTCGAGGAAAAATAAGAAGAATGAATGGTATTGGGGTTAAATAGACGTAAGGTATAATGCTGAAAAAAGATCAAGGCCAATACGCAAATGAAAGTAGATAATGAAGCTTTGGTCTCCTCAAGTTAGTTGTTATGGACAAACATGTTCATGAATAACGAAGCTGGGGTGTTTCCGACAAGGAGAAGCCTCTAAGGGTGGTCCACTTAAGAAAGACCATGCTTAAAGGAAAATAAGCTTGATATCAAAACCAATATAAATAAATGAATATTGAAGCATCTCAATGTGTGAGTTGAGCATAGGAGTATGCAATGTAAACAATGTAAGGCTCTGAGGTTGTGAAGAAGGAATTAATGAAGTCAATTAAGGAGGAGTATCTGCTTATTCGTATGGGGTATTCTTTCTTACGAAGACGACGTGATAACAAAGATGGATGTATGGAGAGAAAAGAGAAAACTGAATAGCTGCTATCCGTTTGAAAAGTACAGAAGGAACTACAGATTGAACCAAGAAGTGGATGAAGAATTAAAGGGTGTGACAAATCGAGGTGCGTAGTAAGAAGGAGTAATTGTAGTAATACAACATTGTCTTCAAGCA
Source organism: Pseudotsuga menziesii (assembly GCA_001517045.1). Taxonomy (NCBI): domain Eukaryota; kingdom Viridiplantae; phylum Streptophyta; class Pinopsida; order Pinales; family Pinaceae; genus Pseudotsuga; species Pseudotsuga menziesii. The sequence goes on along the minus strand of LPNX010891092.1, from coordinate 540,805 downwards.
TAACTGAAGGAACTCTAAAGGTGAAATTTTGCATTAGTCACAACTAGTTTCATTCAATGGAGGTTGATATCTTCATTGGACATGATCTAGAAGGATCTCCGAGATCGATAAAAATTAAAGTCTTCAAATTGTGAACATAATAAATAATAATTGATTTAAACAAATAAGACCAAGAATAAATAGTAATTAATTTAAAATAAGAACATGTGCAAGCAATTAGTTAAATATAATATAAACTAAAATACACCCTATCATTGCGGAGAATAAAATAAGAAAACCAATTAAAGGAATATTAAAGACTCAAGTGCACACATACATAGGAAAACAAGACTCAAGCGCACACCCGCATGAACATGCAATAGAAATCTAAAAATTTCTACAAGAGAAAGGCAAGGAGATGAGTGAGGATCATGTTTTGGGTTGTTTGGATATTGGATCTTTTATATTTTTCCTCCTATATAAGGGAGAGGATTGTTATAGTGACTATTGGAGAGTTTGGTCCTTGGAAGTCATTAATATTGGTAGGCCTAAAAGTGGAATGCTCCACTTCCAATTGTGCTGATATAGTGATTCTTCCATACAATCCTGTTGTAGCTTGGGGGTTCCTGGGGTAGAAGAGTACCTATAGGGAGTATGCAAGGTGGTCAATTGGTTGACACAATGATTAGCATTCCTATTAGAGCTACAACGATATGCTTGGCACATGACGAGACCTACCACAGTGCAAGATCTAGGTTAGTTTAAATTGCAACAAACTTCATTTTAAAAATTAGTCTTAATTAATGTTTCATGAAAGATACAAAATTTATCTTGATTATATGAAGGAGTTTATTGCATGCACATGAATTGTAGAAATTATAAATAAGATTTGTAACTTACACTTCAATTAAAAAGTTTTGATTATTGTAAGCGAATTATCTTGTTCTTTATGTTTATGATCGAGCAAATTAGGGGACCCATAGAGGGTCCCTACATATGGTATTAGAGAAAGTTTTCAACTCTAGGACCTAATGCTCATCTCATTAGTTGGGATTCTTGCCTCTTTCTCATATTATAATTAATTGAAGTTAATGCACTTAATTGGAAGACTAATTCGTGCCAGTTTGTGACAGTGCCAGATTATATTAAAATCCTATGCTTCCATGATAGTCATCCATGACTATCATGAGAGATTAAGTGTGGGAATGTTAGTCCAAAATACTAACGTGAAAAATATGCAAATATGATTGTGATTATATTAGATATGATTTATGAGTTTGGTCAATCTTGGATTAACATATTTAAGGAGGTATTTATTTAAAAATCAATAAAAATATTCTTCAATTCTAAAATTTTTACCATTATTTTCAAATCTACTTATTTGGATTCCATATCTCTATCCTTATTGACGTGCAATAGAAAATACAAGGTCATAATTGTTTTCATTTTTTTTTCTTTTTCTGGTTGATTTATTTGCCCATCGTTTTCTTATAGGTTTTGGAAAATGATTTCTCCACATGTTGCATTTGATACCCTAATGAGAGAACATGACCGTAAATCTTCACAATCTCCTTCTTGTATTTCATAGACTTTCTCTAGTCCATGTAAATAAGCCCCCTTTAGCATCTGCTTGAATCACTTTAACATATAGATTGTAAGAACATGGTGAAAATCATAGTCATATACTCATCCATCCAAAAAGGATAGTGGATGAAAGGCTTCTCGACACCTTTGCCTTCCGCAGTTTTACTGTAGTTTGAGTTACTCCACTCGTCGCTTAGAACCATTGTCTGCTGGTTTCTCTCATAGGCACAAGGGATTGCAAGGGGATGTAATTGGATAAAAAACGACTAATAACAAGGGGAACAATTGGGGAAGAGGATGAAATTGGCTGCAATCTTGTTTTAGACTTGCTTTGTCGAGAATAAGTTTCACTCATTCGACTTTCCAACATCCTCTAGCATTATATCTACACAATCAACGAACAACATACTTAACCCTTATCTACAACACAAACTATTCAAATAGAAATAAGGCACTCTTAACTAGCAAAACCACTTAACTTGTGGTTGGTGAACATTGATAGCTCACAAATTATCTTGTTTTAGACTTGCCTTGCCCAGAATAACTTTCACCTATTCTACTTTCCCAACATCCTCTAGCTCTAGATCTAGATAATCAATGAACAACATACTCAACCCCCACCTCCAACACAATCTATTCAAGCGATTCAAATAGCAACAAGGAACTATTAACTATCACAACCACTTAACATGTCGTTGGAGAAGCAACAAGGCACTGTTAACTATCACAACCACTTAACTTGTGGTTGGAGAACATTGATAGCTCACAAGTTAAGTGCCATGAACATGTTCCTTGTTCTTTATGGGTAGTTGTAGGAATTGCTCGTTATCCATGTATCAACTATGAGTTATTCATGTATAAACTATGAGTTATCCATGCACAGCTAACCACTATTTTTGTTTTTTCTTAATAATTGTTTATTTTGAATTTGGAACAACTACCTTTTCTCATCTTCCTACAATCTAAGAAAAGCATAGACTCTAGTCCACCTCAAATTCTAAGATATAAATACCTATCAGAATAAATTAATCAGAAACATCCATAGATTTAAGAAAAATCATCCACAAATTTAAGAAAGGCAGTGCCTCTTGGACAATAAACAAGAATATCCAAAATAATCCTGTCCTCGCTATCAGTCCAACAATGAGACATAAAGGTGCAACCTGTCATTGCGCAAGCAATTCCTTTCTATCAGCCCAACAATGAGACATATTGTTCTTCTCCTCCTAGACAACCTCTGCTAACATCCTACCTTATAAGAGGCTCACAAGAAGGGCCTTTGAAACTAGGGCCACATAGGGAAATATCATCAATCGTTGCTTGAAAATAAGGGTTCTTGACAATATTGAAGTTCAGGCCCAAATAAACGCAAAAGTTGATCAAAATCCCAGATTAACTAAAACTTTACAAAATACTAAAAACTTTAAAAGACCTTATAAAAACCGGAGTTTATAAGAACTTCATCCAAAAATTCTGAGAAGCAAATAGAACCAGACATATCACCAATTGTCTGTTTTGACATTGCATTTGCCTCCTTATTAAAAGTAGGATAAATAAGCATGAAAGAAATAGAAGCAAAATAAAGACTTTCCATCTACACCTGCTTCATCCAATATGAAAGTGATAATGACTGCATATCATTTTTTCCATTTAACTAGTCAATGAGAACTTTAAAATCTCCTACAACCCTATTCGAAAATGCCTCTTTTCCTAGCAAACCAGAGCAACCCAAAAATCCATCAATTCTACAAAGGTATTTGTTCCCAGCCAAATCCCATACTGATATAATGATTCCTTCTCAAATACAAAATCATATCCGCACCGCAACATCCATCTTGCTTAGCAAGATTAAAAAACGAAGAGGAAAACTACATGTTTCAATTTGTAACGATTTTTTCCTTGATTTTAGATGTGGTAAATTTTATCCGTTTTCTTGTTAAATATTTCTTCCAATACAAAATTGTGTATTTAAAAATAAGGAATTGAATAGTGTACAAATATCCTTCGTTTTAAGTTAAGATTTTGGAGAAGTTTTTTCCTATTTAAAAAATAAAGCATTGAATAGTGTGCATATTTCCTTCTTTTCAAGTTGATATTTTAGAATGGTTTTTCTTATTTTAAAAATAAGAATAGTGTACATTTTTCCTTCTTTTTAAGTTAAGATTCGTGAGAGTGTTTTCCTATTTTAAAAACAAGCAAGATAGCAGCTAAGCTGCAAATTCCCCGCCTTCTGGTTTATTTGTAATCAAAGAGTTTGGTTTGCAGTTGATTAGATTTGATACTTTGTGGATTAGATTCAATAAGCTTCCTCAGTTACCACTTGAGGATTAAACATGGTCGGTTGGGTAAACGAATTGGATGAAAAGAGACTAATGGATTAGTGGCATCAACAAATCTATATAACATTGTAAGAGAAGCATTACCAATATTACAAATAACATAGAGATAACTAAGGAAAATGCAATTAGTATATTTTCTATCGACAACGACTCACAATCTTGGGTGCGAATTGACCGAATAGCTTCATAAGCAACATTTCCTGCAACATCCTATTCTTATTTTTCCCAGGACCTCTAGTGTAAAAATCCCTGTTAATCTCTACGGTTGTCGTGAAGGTTAGGCAATGTGATTCTCCTTCCTTAGTAAATTGGTAAGTAGGAAGCTGGATGTTCTTTTTTGTAGCAAAGTCATTGCGGATGTGTTTATGCTGTCCTATCTCCTGATTGGTTTTCAAACTCATTAGAATTAGAAACAAAATGAACAAAATGGAAATAATTTCCCAGAACAGAATGAAAACATTGTTTGGGTTATATTGGGTTTTGGATTTAAGCCATGTTTGTACCATACCATACATAAACAAGGTGAATAAGTCGCATAATTTTTCAGAGAAAAATATAAGAAAACCATACAGATCAGATACAACATTTTTCATGTAACAAGAAAATATTTTGAATATTTCGATCGAAAACAAACTTACTCCAAAGTGGGTATCTAATCCCTGCTAAGCAAATGCTCAATCATTGTCTGAGCTGCAACGTTCTATGCTTCCTTCTTGTGTTTAAACCCTGGCGCCGAATTATATTGTACACCGACGTTTACTGTCACGGTGCACTTGAATTGGGGAAGATGGGAATTTCCATCATTTGAAGTGTCGTATACAGAATTGGAAAGGAATTCTTCTGTATGTATTCTTGTAACATGCTTTTGAAAATTTTGACTCACGAGCAAAGTGAAGAGATCAAGAAACAAGGCTAAGAGAAAAAAAAATAAAAATAGTGATCACAAAATCCACGAGTACAATAGAGTCGACTGTTACTGGCTCCCACATAACTTTGTCCCCAACAACCATTTATTGGGAATTAAGAAAATTTTTGCTGAACAAATTGTAATCCTTGCGATGAACAAATTAGATGTTAACATTGATTTGGAAAATTTATGTGTAATCCTGAAAAAGACAAGATTGTAAAAAATTCTTCATAATTTGGACGGTATAAAGTAAAGTGTACTGGCGTATTTCAGATGGTTTCAATCCAGGGATTGTGCAGCTGATATTTAATCGCTTTTAGTGCTTTCAACTCGTGCATGTTTCTACTTCTCTCCATGTGCAACATACTCGTATTTTGCTTGACACACAAGGTTGCTTTGATCCGTTTCATTGGGGGGCTTGTGTGTGGGATTAAGTTTGGATAAAATCAATCCGATTCCAGGGAAATGAATATGATGCTATATATTTGTGTTTCGTTCCCGGTTTCAGTCCTGTGAGGAAATGAACATGATGATATATATTTGTGTTTTTCCCAGTTTCACTCGCGTTTTCACTGGTAATATCAAGTGATTTATTATTCTTTCCCTTCTACCACTTATTTTAGGGATGCCTTTTCCAGATTCATATTCATAGGTATTGACATGAATGTAAGAGTAATATTGATCACATTTCAAGAGAGAATAAGGGTATGGAAATTATATGAATTATGTGTCCATTAATCGGTGACTATTAACTCTCTTCTTGGATCAAATGGAAGATATATCGACAGAACTAGGCATGCCTTGTAGATTTGCTAACTCGGCTAGGATTCTTCATGGCCCCTCGTCACTTTCGCAATCTATTTCCCAACAATCTTATAACAAATTGTTTGTACCTCCTGTTTCACATGAAACAAGCAACACGCGAATGCATCGTCCAAATGGAACACCCGGTACGTTGGGATTGATCACAAGTTTTTCAAGGCATATGCATTTTCTAGAAGTTTTTGTTCAATTGTGCTATGCCTTATGAATAGGTAGATAGGAGTTTACCACAGGTATTCAATTATGTTATGAACAGACTATGAAATATGGCTTCGAACCCAAAAAAATTACTGAATAGAATCATAGATAATGTTTCAGGAATAGCTATGTTCAATTTTCTTGTATGAATGAAATACCTCATCTCATCAATCTTGAAGATGAATCAAGTAAACTTAGAAAAGTCAATATGAAAAACTCAAACACGACTATTCTTGAAACATTTCAGGGATTTATTTAATGTAGATTATTGAATGAACAAAATTATTTAAAGTTAAAAAAAAATACTTACAGGAAATTCATATTATTGTAGAAGAGATGCATTGCAGTTGAGCATGGAGATTTATTTACTGCATATTTTTGTTGAAGAGATGCATTGAAGCAGTTGAACAAGGAGATTTATTTACTGTGGATTAATCGTAGGGAGATTGTTGATCAGGTATAAAAGCTGTCTAAGCCATCAACCTCTACAAAACAACCTAGTAATCCACCTGTGGTTTTTACCTCGACCACTTGTCACTTCGACCAAGTCAGCTCACTTCATGTCTTCGACCAAGTCAGCTCACTACTTGCCTTTGACTAAGTCGGCTCACTACTTACCTTCAACTAAGTCGGCTGCTTCAATCGGCTGACTCAAGCGACCACTCAAGTTAGTCGACTCGACCACTCTAGTCGGTTCCGACCACTCTAGTCAACTTACTTTGGTCGAAATCTGCAGAATATGTTTCTTAGTCTAAAGACTTAAGAAATTACACATTTACACCTGTGAGTAAGATGAAGTAAAATATACACATTTACAAATCCAAATAATTTATGAAAAACATATGCCCAAATATGTAGGAAGACTTGAGTCGACCAATGTGCCGTAAAACCTGGAACTTTCACGGGGTGAGATTTTTATGGGTTCTTTGATCTTTCACTTATCAGTAATTGTAAAATACATTTACAGAAGTAAATATGGAAATATGTGCAACCAAATAATCATGCATTCAACCACAAACTATTTCATATATTAACTATGCGGAAATAACAAAGTATTACAAACTTGTCGGTTACAAACTGGTCGGTCCAGACTCGTCGGTCTACAGAGCTTTAGCTCTTCGACTAAATCACATGTACAGAAGCTTGAGCTTCGACTTCTCTTTCTCACCCTAAGTTCCTCTGCTGTCTAATGTCTGTGTTGTCTCTGTGTTACTGTAAACTAATTTACAATTTTCTTCTTCTATTTATAGGCAATCTGAAAATTGCTTCAGCATTAGTTGGATGACTTGCCATTAAAGACTGTAATAACTATCTACCTAACAACTTAGCTTCAGAAATAAATTCGAATGGTTTACATTGCCTACTCCTGGACTTTTCATTCTTGTCAGACTGACAGACAAGATCTTGACTTGTACAGACTCTCATAGAGTCGGCTGGAAGTCAAGTACAGATCTGCGAGTAATTACATTTTTCCAACACTCCCCCTTAATTATAAGCAGATGGGGATTTTTAAAACAAAATTTACAAAATGTTTCAGAGCTTAGACATGCTCTGTTTATGACAGAGTTCACTGTGGAGAACTTGTCATTCCAAGATAACTACGCAGATACTGGAATGTGTCCTTTGCCAATGGCTTTGTGAAGATGTCGGCAAGTTGGTCTTCAAACCTGCAAAATTCCAAACAAATTTCCTTGTTGTTTACAAACTCTCTTATAAAATGAAACCTTATGTCGATGTGCTTGGTTCTCTTGTGAAACACATGATTCTTTGATAATGCTATGGCTGAATTGTTGTCGTAGAAAATTGTTGTGGGTTCTTGATGGTTCTGTGACAAGTCTTTTAAGACTCTCCTCATCCAAACAACTTGACATGCAGCACTTGCTGCTGCAACATACTCTGCTTCAGCTGAAGATAGAGTTACTATGGGTTGTTTCTTTGAAGCCCATGAAACAACACCTGTACCAAAATAAAATGTGTATCCAGATGTGCCTTTCCTGTCATCTATGTTGCCTCCATTGTCACTGTCAGTATAGCCAATGAGTTTAAAATTTTCTGAGGTTGAATACATAATACCAAGGTCTTTTGTGCCACTTACATACCTCAGAATTCTTTTACCTGCTTGCCAATGTGAGTCTTTTGGTGACTCCATGAACCTTGAGATCAGACTTACACTATACATAATGTCTGGTCTTGTTGCTGTCAAATACATAAGGCTTCTAACAAGCCTGTTGAATAGTGTAGGATCTACAGTGGATCCTTCATCATCCTTGCTCAATTTTAAACCTGTTATTACTGGTGTTGGGGCTGTCTTGTAATTAGACATGTTAAACCTTTTTAAAACTTCACTTGCATACTTAGACTGTGATATAAAGATACCACTTTCAGATTGCTGAACTTCAATGCCTAGAGAAAACTTCATAAGCCCCAGATCAGTCATTTCAAATTCACTTTCCATGACTGTTTTAAAATCTGCTATGCCATAATCACCAGTAAATATTAAATCATCTACATACAGGCAGACAATTAACATTTTACCTTGCTCATCGACTTTGATGTACAAAGTCGGTTCACTTTCACTTCTGTGAAATCCATTTTCAATGAGATAGGAATCAATACGACTGTACCAAGCTGTAGGAGCTTGCTTCAAACCATATAATTCCTTTTCCAGCCTGTACACTTTGTGCTCTTGACCTGGAACTTCATACCCTTGTGGCTGTTCCACATATACTTCCTCTTCTAGATAGCTATTTAAGAATGCCGACTTGACATCCATTTGATGAACTGGCCATTTGTTTTGTGCAGCAATGGCCAAAACTGTTCTGAATGTATCCATGCGTGCAACAGGTGCAAACATTTCATTGAAGTCGATGCCGAGTTGTTGTGTGAACCCTCTTGCTACCATTTTTGCCTTGTGCTTTTGCACATTCCCATCAGCATCTTGCTTTGTCTTATAAATCCATTTGACATTGATTACATCTTTGTCTTTTGGTGCATCGACAAGTTCCCATGTCTGATTTTTCTCAATGCATTCTATTTCTTCATCCATGGCTTGTGCCCATACTTCTTCTTCAACAGCTTCTTCAAATGTTAGTGGATCATATATAGGGGAAAATAATGCAAACAGAGAGAATGAATTAGGTGTACCAGCTTCATATATCTCCCGTAGACTTCTTGTCTTCACCGGTTCTGTCAATGTCAACCTAGACTGAATGCTTGATGGAGTCTGTTGTCCTATTGGTGTACTTGTCGGTGTTGCTTGAGCTGCTACTTGTGTTGATGGTCCTTGTGCTGAACCATTTCTTGGTGTCATGGGAGTCGATGGTGCTCCGACCGGTTGACTTACATGTGGTATTTGAACCACTTCCTCTTCCATATCATTATCGTCGACGTTCGACACAATCTTGACATTTATGTCGACGGTTCCATCCCATGATTCATTCTCAACAAATTGAACATCCCGACTGATTATCACTTTCCTTGTGAGGGGGTCATACAACTTGTATGCTTTTGTGTCTTCTGAATAGCCGACAAAAATACATTTCTGTCCCTTCTTGTCTAGCTTCCTTCTTAGCTCATCTGGAATATGAGCATATGCAACACAACCAAAAAATTTTAAATGGGAAACACTATGATTCATACCTGTCCATGCTTCTTGGGGAAATTTGTTCTTCACACTCTTTGTCGGACATCGGTTCATAATGTATACGGTAGTTGCGACTGCTTCACCCCAATACTCATTTGGCAAATGCTTGGCTGCCAACATGCTGCATGCCATCTCCATGATGGTTCTGTTCTTTCTTTCGGCAATACCGTTCTGCTGATGTGTATACCGTGCTGTGAATTATTTCTGTATGCCATGGGTCTTGCAGAAATTCAGAAATTCATTTGAAACATATTCACCTCCTTTGTCGGTCCTTAAGATCTTGATGCGGTGACCACTTTGGTTCTCCACGAGTGCCTTGAATTGCTGAAAATAACCAAACGCATCAGATTTGTGTTTCAAGAAATATACCCATGTATTTCTTGAGTAACCATCAATAAAGGTTAGAAAATAGTTGCAGCCACCAATGGATGATGTCTGCATTGGACCACAAATGTCAGAGTACACAATTTCAAGAGGCGTGCATGCTCTATAGGACTTTTCGACTGGAAATGTCTCTCTGTGCTGCTTGCCAAAAATGCAGCCTTCACAAACCCTCTCTAGTCTGTCGATCAATGGTAATCCCTTCACCATATTCTTTGTGTGCAGTAGCTTCAGCCCACCAAAATTCAGATGTCCAAATCTGAAATGCCACAACCAGGATTCATCCTAAACTTCTATCTGAAATGTAGCTTGCAAATTAGCGCTGCAATTTTCTCTCTTGTTGAGGATCTCGACTGCTTCTTCACTTTCTGCCTTGAATGCAGCTCCTGTCTTTGTCTTCCCTTTTATGTTGGGAACTATCCTCAATGGAAACAAGCGGTTGCTTGTCATTGGCACTTTTGCTATCAGCTGGTCGCTTGGACGCTTGTCTTCACATAGTGTTCATTTTCCATGTATACTCTGTACCCTTTTTGTAACAACTGTCCAATGCTTAATAGATTATGTTTCAGACCTTCAACATGATAGATATCAGGGATATACTTACTCTCCCCCTGTTTGTTTAGAATATCAACAGTGCCTTTTCCTAAGACAGTAACTTGGACATTGTTTCCAAGTGTAACATCAGTTTTAATTGAAGTGTCTAGACTGGAAAATAGATTTAAATTACCAGTCATGTGGTTGCTGCATCCTGAATCTAAGTACCATATGTCATGTGGACTTTCTTGAACAACATTGCATTCAAGTGGAGATGTCGATGCCATTAACATTGCACCTATCGAAGTGTTGGTGCTGGTCGACTAACTTGGGCTTTGCCTTCCTTGGTCAAATTGCTTCTTCCTGCATTCATATGCATAATGACCAAACTTCTTACAGTACTGACATTGAATTTTTGATTTATCAAACCTCTGGCCACTTGGCTGACTTGGGTTCTGGTTATCTCCTCTGCCACCGTGATTTGTAGGACTTCTGCCTCGTCCTCCTCTTGAAGAACTTCTTCCTCTGCCTCTGAAGTTGTTTCTCCCCCTGACTCTACCATGGCTTATGGATGACTGTGATGCAAATGCACCTTCCAATGATGTCTGTGATCTGCTGATTCTGTGTTCATGATTGATGAGTGAAGCTTGCAGCTCATCAATGGTAAATGTTGACATTTTTTTGTGTTCCTCTAAGGTCACAACCAAGTTTTCAAATATTGGGGGAAGACTTCTGATAATTTTTTCAACAACCCTTTGGTCTGATATGGGTTCTCCATGAGATTTCAGTTGGTTTATCAACCCAACAACTCTGGTGTAGAACGTGTCTACATTCTATGAATCTTTCATGGACAGAGATTCAAAATATTTTCTCAGAATTTGCAGCTTGGATGTCTTTACCTTATCCAAACCTTGATAGGCAGTCTCCAATGTATCCCATGCTTCCTTAGCATTAGTATTTGCTGCTATTCTTGGGAGTATGCTCTCATGCATAGCTTGATGTATGAAAAACAGAGCTTTTCCATCTTTCTTCCTCTGTTCTCTCAAGACATCTTTCTTAGCCTGTGTGAGATTGTTATATGCTGCCATGTCTGCTGGTTCTGCATAACCATGCTAGACTATCTTCCATACATCTTGACCTCTGAATAAATCCTTCATTGTTAAAGACCAATATTCATAATTTTTTCCTGTAAAACTTGGAGGTTGCAATGAACTAGAAGTGGAAGCCATTTTAATTTTTTAATTAACTTTCCTTAGAAAATTAATTTCCACCTTTTAAGACAAGATTTCTTTCCTAAAATCTTGGGCTGATATAAACCTTGCTCTGATATAACTTTGGTCTGATACCAGATAGCCAAAACCAAGACGACTAAACTTGGGTTTAGGGCTCAGTCGAAATTAAAAATTTAAATTTTCACTTTTCATGCCGACCACTTTACCATTTTTCTAGTCGGGTGAAACTTGTCTATGTCCGACTAGACAAGTTTATAAATTTTAGTCGGTCCTTCACTCGACCAAAATTACTTTGACTTGTCCGACCGGTTTTTGCCTCGACCACTTGTCACTTCGACCAAGTCGGCTCACTTCATGTCTTCGACCAAGTCGGCTCATTACTTGCCTTTGACTAATTCGGCTCACTACTTACCTTCGACTAAGTCGGATGCTTTAGTCAGCTAACTCAACCGACCACTTAATTCAGCTCCGACCACTCTAGTCAGCTCGACCACTCTAGTCGGTTCCGACCACTCTAGTCGGCTTACTTTGGTCGAAATCTGCAGAATATGTTTCTTAGTCTAAAGACTTAAGAAATTACAAATGCTTTTCACCTGTGAGTAAGATGAAGTAAAATATACACATTTACAGATCCAAATAACTTATGAAAAACATACGCCAAAATATGTAGGAAGACTTGAGTCGACCAATGTGCCGTAAAACCTAGAACTTTCACGCGGTGAGATTTTTATGGGTTCTTTGATCTTTCACTTATCAGTAATTGTAAACGATATTTACACAAGTAAATATGGAAATATGTGCGGCCAAATAATCATGCATTCAACCACAAACTATTTCATATATTAACTGTCAAAACCCCAAATTTTTCGAAAAATTTAAAATTTTACTTTACATAATATTAACAATAAATGCAATTAACTAATTATCTAATTAGTTAAAGATTAACAACTTATTCTTATAATTCATCTATTATTTGCATAGAGTGATAAAGCAAATCCTTTCAGTTTACTGATTTGTTTCTTTTTGCATACAATAAGGTGGGGTTGTCAGGAAACTGGGCTTACTTAGCTTTCAAGCTAATGCATAAAGCTCCTTTTGTTTTTACAGATGACACGTAAGAAGATTGGCTGCCGCAAGTAAAAAAAAAAATCTAAAGTCTTTAAGTACAAGTTTGTTCGCAATTCAAAGTTCAGTAAAACATTAATAGCTAAGCACCTATCAAAGCTTACTGAGGTAATTCCAATATTTGCTCTTTATTCTAGTAGAAGTAGATTTATAAATATATGATTACTGCACTGTTTGATATCTATCAAAGTTATCAGTGTTAAAATATTTTTATAGATGATTGTTACAAATAGAAAACAAAACCCAATAGTTTATGTTTAAGAAAGCACAATCATTCTTTACTTTGCAAAGTGTATAAATAAGGAATTACATCCTTTTACTATAAATTCTAACTATTGACTGATAGGAAATACTCATGCTGATGAACCAGATCTTATCTTCAATACCATTGAATTAACACAATTTTAAAGCTTGACTTAGGTCTGAAGGATAACCTACTGCAACTAGACATTATTTTAAATCATTAAAAGAATGTATAACATAAAGTTTCAAAGTCTCACCAGTACGCTGATAAACCTTCTCCTAAAAGACTTCACATTCATATGTGATAAGTTCTAAGTTAATAATATCTATTCCAGATGATACATTCATCAAAATATTTAGCTGCCATTTCCTTTTGTAAGCATTTGTCAAACTTAGATGAATATGGAAAAACCATATAGGTTAATATTATAATACAATAGTTACCATGATTGGATCTACAACCTCCTTAAAGTCGACCATTAGTACACTTTATAATTACAACATAAGTGTTGGTAGAATAATTGTAAAAATAATATTCCTACTTGACTATAGGTATTATACTTCTCTCCTATAATAATGTTACAACTTAATCTACCAAGACTACTAGGGTTGAGTGACGAGGTAGTCACTCACCTGTATGAACAGGTCATAAACCAGTCCATGCCATTTTATGTTGTTAGTCTTACGATAAAGATAACTCTTAAAATCCTTACCTTGGACATTGTAAGTTTATATATAAAATATTGTTATTGCACTTACCCTTCTGGATATAGTGTTCTTTTTTAAAAAGTTTAATAAATATAAAAATATCATATTACAAGGTTTCTTTCCATAAAGTTGGGTATACCCAAGATCAATCTAGTATTATCATTCGATTGGATCGCAAGGGTGACAAATATAATATAACGTAATGCATGATTTATTAAACCTTGTTTTTGATGGGAAGTTTCTCGACAAGGTTACATATTAATCCTAACATTATGATAGTGTTCCAATAATATGTTGACTCAGCCAGGATTATGGTTTAACTTTGGAGATCGCCAATGATTGCCACAAAAGTTCCTTCATGATTTCGCTCATCCAAACTATGGAGAGATTACCCACCATGGATGAATTATTATCATGGCAACGTGGCTTCGTGTGAGCCAAGCATTCATGTATTTAAAACATCACTTCTAAACCTAGCTCTATATTCTCCTTCGCCTTCGGGCTCTGGTCTATTGTTCAGCGAGAGGAATCCGGCCGCACTTCTCCTGTGTAGGCTCTGACTGTCAATGGTTTCTCCTCTCGGGTTAACCTGCCCATTGCACCGACGTGAAAGCTGTTTCAAGGTTCTTCTGCTCGTCTGCGTTACTTGTTCTCTTGCTTGCTATGTCGTTGCCTCCATTCTTTAACCTCAAACCCTTGACTGTGCTAGTTTTATCATTCTCCTTCAGTTTTTCTGGCTCAAGGGTCTTCCTGCTGTCAGTGTTTTGAGAGTATTGAATGCTGTTTTACTTGTAAGGGATTGGCAGTCTCCTTGCTCGTGTTGGTGGCTGGTCGCTGCATCTCTGCTCGTGACTTCCCATTTCCCAGGTAAAAGAAAATATCCCGTTTATTTTTAAAAGATAACACTAAAATTCCGCAAATACACTTCTTTGCTGTTTAATATATATTTAACAATTGATTGTATGCTGGTTTTGTAGGTACGGCCTGATCCTCTTCTGTGTTTGCAACAAGAGTGCGTGGTTGTAGTGACATGGGCCACGGTAAGCCCTGGTTCCCCATGGCTCCTTCATCTTATGTAAAACCCTTATGGGTAAAGAGGGGCTGGTCGTGTTGCAGCCTGTTTAACCCTGGTGGCTTTTGTTTATTTACATTGAGTGTTTGTTCGCTGTTACCATCGTTGGGTTTTAACCCTAGCTCTATTGCAGAGCTCTCCAGCTTCGGCCGTGAATGTAAAAATTTTGTTTTAATATTACGATGTTTAGACTAGGGTATAGGTTGTAAGCCTTCATGCATAAAATGTAATACGGCCGTGAGCCAAAGATGCTGAACTGAGCTTTATAGGTTTTAGCCTTGTATATTTTGGAATGTTAGGGTTTTTACCCTTAAATTAATAACATAGTTGTTAATACTATTTTCTCGCAATAGTCTTGGTTTATGTTATAATACTGAAATTTATTTCGTTATATAGATTACAAAGGATCATTGAAGCTCGGCAGTGACATATTATTTACTGCATTTATACTGTTATTTATAATATGCCTCTGTTTGATTATGAGGTTGTATAGTTTCTTTTTACTGAAGCTTAATAATATTAACATTTGGTCCCTCTGCTAGATTAGTATCAGTACATTAATGTACTTGGATATATATATATATATATATTCTTTTTAACATATAATCTATTAAGGTTATTATAATATAATTTTAATACAGGATAAATAAAACACTTAAAACCCTAAAAGGATTACTTCAAACACGTGCTGTGTTTTCCCTTCTTACAGGTATAGCAGTTACAGTTTAATTCTTATTACTGAGTCTAAAATGATATTGTTCCTGTAAGTAGTACCTAAACTGCCTGCTTAGTTTATACCGCAGTTATAAAAGAAGGAACATAAACTAATAGAGTAGATATTTGATTTAAAACTGTTGTCTTATTTATGTGTGCTGTAGCTTCTTATTAATATGTAATACTTAATTTGTTTTATATAAAAGGATTTTGAAAGTTATTATATAAATTGGTACTCTTAACCTACGTCTATTCATAAACATAAATAAACTTAGTATTTTATTTCCAAAATATTATTATATTTGTTATTCTATATATTTTGTTGACATATTCTAGTTTTAACTATTTTCATAAAGAAGAAGGAAGTGAACCAAATAAATCTTTTATTGCTAATACCTTAAAATTATAACTAGCATATGTATGTTTGGTTAAGATTGAATAAATAGAACGGAGATAAGTAAAGAAGTTATATTACTTTCCAGGTGAATTCTGCTAGTAACGAGTGCCTGTGAAAAAATAGATAGAAATTATAACTAATATTTATTCCAATAAATAGAATGCTTGTAGTGATGGAAAATTAAGTAATCTTTACAGCAGCTACTCTAATTTTACTCTGCTTAGTGGGCTGTTTTACTCTTATAGAACTTTCTACTATCAGTAACAATATTAGTTATTTCTGTGTGTCTAGATAACTTGTCAGTCTTTATTACAAGTTAATACAACCCCTAAAACAAATGTTATTTCTTCTAAACCCTACAATAATTACTCAGAAATTCCATTCATAATCTAATGTAGAAGAAAAGCACTGTATAGTAAACAGTAATAATTCTTATCTGTAATCTACTATCTATTTTTTACAATAGAAAATTACTGGAAGCACAATACAGTACAAGGGAGTAGTTTATAACTAAGAATTCATACAATAATTAATAAAATATCTTTTCTAAAGATAGATAAAGAAACAACTACTCTGAGATCTCACTTGCTAATATTATTCTAAATTTATCCCTGTGCTGGAGTACGGTCTGGTAAAACCCAGATGTGGAAAAACACAAGAGATCTTTGTCTATCATTAAAAATTTAATTACTAATAAACTAAATATTTACATTACCAAACTAGATAAATCTTCTATCATGTAATATAAGCATAACATTCATCCATTCATATTCATTAAAACAAAAACAGTTAAGTGACAGAACCTATTGAACTGGGACAACAACAACAATGGGAGGCCATTCCTCCCTACCAACTCCCAGAGAGCACTCAAACAGTGACTCCTCAGGACCCCCAAGCTTGCTCTGGTCTCCTTGGCTGGAACTGGGTGCAGCAAATGTCAGATACCAGTCCTCAAACTCAGTATAAATCCAGAACTTATCAGTAAGTTCTCCTAGCTAAAAAGCTGTAATAAAATCAAGTTACTGCAGCAATCCTCTCAAAACAACTTCCTTACTGTTTTTCCCTCTTTCCTTAATGAATTTCCTGAATAACATTCACGTGAATGAATTCTCTCTGGAAAATATCTGAGCAGCCCCCAGCTCTCCTCATTGAGTACTTTTTAAAAGATTGCCTAGGTATTTTTGGGTTAACTGTCATTTAATGAGCCACCTGCTCTGATCCCACTTTCTTGGGGGATCATGAACCCAAATGTAGGGAAGTTGCCACCTGCAAATTAGGAAGTGTTTGAGGATGCTGCCACTTGTCTTTTTCCTTGCACCTAGTTCCATCCACCAGTTTGACCAGTAACCTCTTTTTAACAGCTCTCCCATGCTGTTGTCTCCACAATTTATTTATTAATAATAAAATATTCTGAATTACATTCCAATTTTGTTGACTCTGCTGAGTCATCAATTCCTACTTAGCATTAAATTTAATATAATGTCTCAGGAATATAATTAAAACAATTTACATAATTTTACAAAATTGGGGTATGTGACATACACACTCCCTTAAAATGTAACATCGTCCTCGATGTTACTTATTCTTCATCCTCTGCAACCTCCTGGAACAGATTCGGGTATACTTCCCGCATCTTACTTTCCAGTTCCCAGGTAGCTTCTTCAGGACTAAGGTGCTTCCATTGCACCTTTAGCTGTCCAATCGTGCGGTTCCGTAGAGTAATTTCTCTCCTCCCGAGGATACAGTCCAGCTCCACCATAACTTCTCCTTCTGGTTCCACCTGTACAACATTCCAATCAATTACATGAGTAGCATCATGAACATACTTTTTCAGAATAGAAATATGAAAAACATTATGCACTTTCAAATTAGGTGGTAACGCTAACTGATATGCAACTTGACCAATTCTGTATAGAATTTCAAACGGACCACAGTAACGTGGTGCTAGTTTTGCACAACTCCCCAGTCTTAGGGAGATTTTCTTTGGTCTTACCTTTATGAACACGTGTTCACCCACCTGGAACTCTTTAGGAGTTCTTTTCAAATCTGCTTGGCTCTTTTGTTGATCCTGTGCCACCTTTAAGTTTTCCTGCACTTGTTTCACAATCTGTTCCATTTCCTTCAATAATTCAGGCCCTAACACCAATCTATCTACTGGATTATTCCAGGAGATAGGAGTGTTACATTTACGCCCATACAGAATTTTGAATGGGCTGAACTTGGCTGATGATTGATAGTTATTATTGTAAGCAAATTCTGCTAAATGCAAGTAATCCTCCCACTTACCTGGTTGATCCTTAACATACATTCTTAATAGATCTTCCAACACCTGATTCACTCTTTCTGTCTGTCCGTCTGTCTGAGAATGGAAAGAGGTGCTGAAATTCAGTGTTGTGTTTAATCCTTTAAAGAAAGATTTCCAGAAATTCCTTGTGAATTTAGGATCCCTGTCTGAAATAATAACCTTAGGTACTCCATGTAACCTAAAAATATGCTTTAGAAATATATCTGCTATATTGGCAGCCTTATAGGTAGTCTTGACGGGAATGAAGTGTGCTGCTTTACTTAACTTGTCCACCACCACCATAATGGAATCGTTCTGATTCTGATTTCTGGGTAATCCAGTAATGAAATCTAAGCTGATTATCTCCCACTTCCAACTAGGAATAGGCAATGGTTGCAGTAAACCAGCTGGATGTTGGTGTTCTGTTTTCACTTGTTGACAATCCAAACATCGAGCTATATACTCAGCTACTTCGGATTTCATATTAGGCCAGAAATATTCCTTTCTTAACATGGTGACAGTCTTTTGATAGCCTGGATGCCCTGAGTAAGGTGTTTTATGAACTTCGTCCAGAATCAACAATTTAACCTTAGGCACATTAAGCACATACAGTCTGTCCTTAAACAATAAAAATCCATTTTTATTTAGACTATAACCTTTTATTAAACTTTCTGTAGGTTCTTTTTTAGCTGTAACTTGTAATTTTTTATATAATTCATCCTGTTTTATCGCTTCTGTCAGCTGTTCATTTAAATCAGAAGCATAAGTACTGATTGCTGTTGTAAAATTTAGCTTTGCATTTCTGCTCAAAGCATCAGCCACTTTATTTTCTTTTCCTTTTATGTGTTGGATTTCAAAATCGTATTCACTTAAGAAGGCTAACCATTTTGCTTGCCTTGCATTTAAGTTGGGCTGATCTAAAAGGTATTTTAGACCCTTATTATTAGTCATTAAAGTAAACTTTCTTCCTATTAAGTGGTGTTGCCACATTTTTAAGGCATGAATAACAGCCGCAAGTTCCAAATCGTAAGTGGCATAATTCTTTTTGTGGATCTTTAACTTCCTGGACTCATAGGCAATGACATGCCCATCCTGAGTCAGCACTCCGCCTAAACCATCATTACAAGCATCGGTGCATACCACAAAATCCTTATTAGGATCTGCTATTCTTAGAATAGGCGCAGTTGTTAACAAAGTTTTTAATTTCTTAAAACTTTCTTCACATTTTAAGTTCCAATCAAATTTCTTGCCTTTCTTTTGCAAGGAAGTGATTGGATTAGCTATTTTTGAAAAACCTTCAATGAATCTCCGGTAGTAATCAGTAATTCCCATGAAGGACCTAACATCTGTTACGTCTTTTGGTACTGGCCAATCTTCGATTGCCCGTATCTTTTCAGGATCCACTGAAATCCCTTCCTTAGTCACTACGTGACTTAAGTACTGGATTTCATGCTTAAAGAAATCACACTTGTTGAACTTCGCATAGAGCTATTGCTCTCGCAGCTCTTGTAAGACTATCCGTAAGTGTTCCTTATGTTCCGCTTCATTTTTAGAATAAATTAAGATGTCATCGATAAATACGACAACACATTTATCTAAATATTTATGCATTATATTATTCATCAGACACATAAAGACAGCTGGGGCATTAGTAAGCCCAAATGGCATTACGACAAATTTGTAATGTCCATACCTTGTTCTAAAGGCTGTCTTGAAAATGTCCTCATCTTTAATTCTCACCTGATGATACCTGATCTCAGGTCTATTTTTGAGAACACCGTAGCTCCACGCAGATGATAAAATAGATCATCTATGCAGGGCAACGGATATCTGTTTTTAATAGTCATTTTATTTAGTTGACGGTAATCTATGCATAGTTGCATAGTTCCGTCTTTATTTTTAACAAAAATTATTGGTGCTCCCTAAGGGGACACACTGGGTCGAATATACTTCTCATCTATTAACTCATTTAACTGTGATTTTAGTTCATTAAGTTCTAAAATATTCATACGATATGGAGCTTTCGAGCTAGGTATAGCACCTGGTACCAGCTCGATAGTGAAATCCAGTTCCCTCCTAGGAGGTAATTTTGGAATTTCCTCCGGAAAAACATCAGTAAATTCGTTTAACACAGGAATATCCTCTATTTTTATTTTATCTTTTTCAGATTTATTTGCCTCATCTATAATAGTTACAACATAGGCCTTGCACCCTTTCCTGACTGCTCTTTTGAGTTGTAAGGCATAAATCTGCATAATTACAGTTTTCCTAGGAACACCCTTAACTATTACTGGTGGTTCATTATCATTTACACACGTAAATGTTTTATCAAAACAGTTTAAAACTACCCTGTGCTGTTCTAACCAATCCATACCAATCAATAAGTCATACGAGTCAAGTGGTAGAACATTTAACTTAACAATAGTTTTAAAATCATTCATAACTAAAGCACATTCCTTAACATAACATGTTACTTTCCTTTTTGCCCCTGTGGCTAATTGAACTAACCAGGAGTTATCAAACTTTTCAACAGTCAAATTACACTTTTCTACTATCTGAGGTGAAATGTAACTAAGACTAGCACCTGGATCTATTAAAATAGTCACAGGGGTTTGGTTAACCATACCTTCTACTTCCACCATGGAAGTTTGATAATCAGCTTGGCGGTTCTCCAACGCTGCATTGATTTGGGGCATAGTCCTTGCAAAATCTCCAACAGTCATTTCATCTTGTATAGTATGAATATTGCTGTTTGGCTTCTTCTGATTTGGGCAGACTAAAGCATAGTGCGGGCCATTGCACTCCCAACACTTAACAGGCTCCTTCCGTTCGAAATTCTTAGTGAAATTTCCATGATTGTTTGAAGCTTCCTTGCCCTTGAAGTTATTGGAATTATTGGAATTATTAGGAGCACCATTTCTGTTTCCCTGGAAGTTCTTACCATTAGAATGATTTCTGTTCTTATTATTCCTGAAATTTTTCTGGGGTACAAACTCTTTTTTCTTGAACTCAGGCTGACTACTGTTCTTTTTAGCCTTCCAGTTGGCTATTCCTTCTTTCTTTTTGTTCTGTTCAAAACAGAAATTAGCCTTCCGCATGGCTTCTTTCAGAGTTTTGGGGTTATCATATTCGATTCTGTCCTTTATATGATAGGGCAGGCAGCTGAGAAACCGCTGTACTTTAGGTTTCTCATCAACTAAATATGGCACATACCTTAACAGACTTAAGAATTTACTGTTTAAGTCCTTCATAGTCATGGATCCTAACTTTAACTCATAAAATTCTTTCGCCCTTTCTTCATAGTATTGTTCGGACAGAAATTTCTTCTTGAAGTACCTTTTAAAAGTACTCCAATTGACTTATTTTTCTTTGATTCCCTTGACTCTGTTCAGATCTTGCCACCATATATCTGCCTTTCCAGAAAGATTATAGATGGCCATTCTCGCCTTCAGCTGATTTGAATAGTTGTATATCTTAAAATATTTTCTCATCCCAGATAACCAGGACTCTGCCTCTTGCCCTTTTTCAGTCTCTCAGTTGAAAGTTGGGGGCTTTATTTTCTTGAACTCCCCGGAAATCTCTTCATATGGCCTGTACTTTTTCTTTCTGTTATACAATTCAGCCTCATTACTGTCACTAGTAGTGTAGTAGCTTTGTTGTTCTCCGAGCCCTTCAGATGATGAGCTGCTTTCCTCCTTAGCTAGTTTCATCTTTTTAGATCCTTTCTGATGACTAGCTTCCTCAAATTTGGATCTTTTACTCCTCCTTTCTGTTTGGAATTTTTCTATCAAGATTTGGTTTGACTCCTCCTGAGTCTTTAATATCCTTTCGTTATCCTTCTTGACTGATTCTATTTCAGTCTCTAAATCCTTTATAGTCTGTATCAGCTCTGAAGAGTGAGCAGTTATCTCTTCTAACACAGGTTCTTTCGACATCTGTCTTGTCTCAGTGTTTGGAGACTCCTTCTCGGCATATTCTCCTAACTTCTCCATACCTGCCTGTTAGATTCAGAAAAAGAAATTTTGTGTTTTTTATATAAAACAAAAAATACAGGTTAGTACATTATTTTTACTGCTCTGTGGAAACTAGTTGGGCCACATCCAGGCCTAGTGTTTGAACCATGCTCTGATGCCACATGTCAAAACCCCAAATTTTTCAAAAAATTTAAAATTTTACTTTACATAATATTAACAATAAATGCAATTAACTAATTATCTAATTAGTTAAAGATTAACAGCTTATTCTTATAATTCATCTGTTATTTGCATAGAGTGATAAAGCAAATCCTTTCAGTTTACTGATTTGTTTCTTTTTGCATAAAATAAGGTGGGGTTGTCAGGAAACTGGGCTTACTTAGCTTTCAAGCTAATGCATAAAGCTCCTTCTGTTTTTATAGATGACAGGTAAGAATATTGGCTGCCGCAAGTAAAAAAAAAAATCTAAAGTCTTTAAGTACAAGTTTGTTCCCAATTCAAAGTTCAGTAAAACATTAATAGCTAAGCACCTATCAAAGCTTACTGAGGTAATTCCAATATTTGCTCTTTATTCTAGTAGAAGTAGATTTATAAATCTATGATTACTGCACTGTTTGATATCTATCAAAGTTATCAGTGTTAAAAGATTTTTATAGATGATTGTTACAAATAGAAAACAAAACCCAATAGTTTATGTTTAAGAAAGCACAATCATTCTTTACTTTGCAAAGTGTATAAATAAGGAATTACATCCTTTTACTATAAATTCTAACTATTGACTGATAGGAAATACTCATGCTGATGAACCAGATCTTATCTTCAATACCACGGAATTAACACAATTTTAAAGCTTGACTTAGGTCTGAAGGATAACCTACTGCAACTAGACATTATTTTAAATCATTAAAAGAATGTATAACATAAAGTTTCAAAGTCTCACCAGTACGTTGATAAACCTTCTCCTAAAAGACTTCACATTCATATGTGATAAGTTCTAAGTTAATAATATCTATTCCAGATGATACATTCATCAAAATATTTAGCTCCCATTTCCTTTTGTAAGCATTTGTCAAACTTAGATGAATATGGAAAAACCATATAGGTTAATATTATAATACAATAGTTACCATGGTTGGATCTACAACCTCCTTAAAGTCGACCATTAGTACACTTTATAATTACAACATAAGTGTTGGTAGAATACTTGTAAAAATAATATTCCTACTTGACTATAGGTATTATACTTCTCTCCTATAATAATGTTACAACTTAATCTACCAAGACTACCAGGGTTGAGTGACGAGGTAGTCACTCACCTGTATGAACAAATCATAAACCAGTCCATGCCATTTTCTGTTGTTAGTCTTACGATAAAGATAACTCTTAAAATCCTTACCTTGGACATTGTAAGTTTATATATAAAATATTGTTATTGCACTTACCCTTCTGGATATAGTGTTTTTTTTTTAAAGTTTAATAAATATAAAAATACCATATTACAAGGTTTCTTGCCATAAAGTTGGCTGTACCCAAGATCAATCTAGTATTATCATTCGATTTGATCTCAAGGGTGACAAATATAATATAACGTAATGCATGATTTATTAAACCTTGTTTTTGATGGGATGTTTCTCGACAAGGTTACCTATTAATCCTAACATTATGATAGTGTTCCAATAATAGGTTGACTCAGCACAGGGGCTTCACTTGTTTACCAATATCCTATCACGTTAGTTCATATTGTGGGTTTTAAAATTATCAAAAATTGAACCAATATATTGTAGGTATTGGGGGGATGAGGGGTTTAAGGTGGGGGTGGATAGGGTGGTTTATAAGGATTGAGGTATAAAAAGGGGTGGGGATGAGGTTTTAAGTATTGGGAGGGGGTTTCAACAAAAAGAGTTTGGGTCAATATCTCTCGAAATTAAGGGTATTATTTAATATCCCACGATCGCACGTGCTATGTGAGAGGTTCACTAAGTGAAGTCCCCGTGTGACTTAGCCAGGATTATGGTTTAACTTTGGAGATCGCCAATGATTGCCACAAAATTTCCTTCATGATTTCGCTCATCCAAACTATGGAGAGATTACCCACCGTGGATGAATTATTATCATGGCAACGTGGCTTCGTGTGAGCCAAGCATTCATGTATTTAAAACATCACTTCTAAACCTAGCTCTATATTCTCCTTCGCCTTCGGGCTCTGGTCTATTGTTCTGCGAGAGGAATCCGGCCGCACTTCTCCTGTGTAGGCTCTGACTGTCAATGGTTTCTCCTCTCGGGTTAACCTGCCCATTGCACCGACGTGAAAGTTGTTTCAAGGTTCTTCTGCTCATCTGCGTTACTTGTTCTCTTGCTTGCTATGTCGCTGCCTCCATTCTTTAACCTCAGACCCTCAACTGTGCCAGTTTTATCATTCTCCTTCAGTTTTTCTGGCTCAAGGGTCTTCTTGCTGTCAGCATTTTGAGAGTATTGAATGCTGTTTTCCTTGTAAGGGATTGGCAGTCTCCTTGCTTGTGTTGGTGGCTGGTCACTGCATCTCTGCTCGTGACTTCCCATTTCCCAGCTAAAAGAAAATATCTCGTTTATTTTTAAAAGATAACACTAAAATTCCGCAAATACACTTCTTTGTTGTTTAATATATATTTAACAATTGATTGTATGCTGGTTTTGTAGGTACGACCTGCTCCTCTTCTGTCTTTGCAACAAGAGTGCGTGGTTGCAGCGACATGGGACAAGGTAAGCCCTGGTTCCCCATGGCTCCTTCATCTTATGTAAAACCCTTATGGGTAAAGAGGGACTGGTCGTGTTGCAGCCTATTTAACCCTCGTGGCTTTTGGTTATTTACATTGAGTGTTTGTTCGCTGTTACCATCGTTGGGTTTTAACCCTAGCTCTATTGCAGAGCTCTCCGGCTTCGGCCGTGAATGTAAAATTTGTGTTTTAATATTACGATGTTTAGGCTAGGGTACATGCTGTAAGCCTTCATGTATAAAATGTAATACGGCCGTGAGCCAAAGATGCTGAACTGAGCTTTACAGGTTTTAGCCTTGTTTATTTTGGAATGTTAGGGTTTTTACCCTTAAATTAATAACATAGTTGTTAATACTATTTTCTCGCAATAGTCTTGGTTTATGTTATAATATTGAAATTTATTTCGTTATATAGATTACAAAGGATCATTGAAGCTCGGCAGTGACATATTATTTACTGCATTTATACTGTTATTTATAATATGCCTCTGTTTGATCTTTTATTGCTAATACCTTAAAATTATAACTAGCATATGTATGTTTGGTTAATATTGAATAAATAGAACGAAGATAGTAAAGAAGTTATATTACTTTCCAGGTGAATTCTGCTAGTAATGAGTGTTTGTGAAAAAATAGATAGAAATTATAACTAATATTTATTCCAATAAATAGAATGCTTGTAGTGATGAAAAATTAAGTAATCTTTACAGCAGCTACTCTAATTTTACTCTGCTTAGTGGGCTGTTTTACTCTTATAGAACTTTCTACTATCAGTAACAATATTAGTTATTTCTGTGTGTCTAGATAACTTGTCAGTCTTTATTACAAGTTAATACAACCCCTAAAACAAAGGTTATTTCTTGTAAACCCTGCAAGAATTACTTGGAAATTCCATTCGTAATCTAATGTAGAAGAAAAGCACTGTATAGTAAACAGTAATAATTCTTATATGTAATCTACTATCTATTCTTTACAATATAAAATTACTAGAAGAAAAATACAGTACAAGGGAGTAGTTTATAACTAAGAATTCATACAACAGTCAATAAAATATCTTTTCTAAAGATAGATAAAGAAACAACTACTCTGAGATCTCATTTGCTAATATTATTCTAAATTTATCCCTGTGCTGGAGTACGGTCTGGTAAAACCTAGATGTGTAAAAACACAAGGGATCTTTGTCTATCATCAGAAATTTGATTACTAATAAACTAAATATTTACATTACCAAACCAGATAAATCTTTTGTCATGTAATATAAGCATAACATTCATCTATTCATATTCATTAAAACAAAAACAGTTAAGTGACAGAACCTGTTGAACTGGGACAAGAACAACAATGGGAGGCCGTTCCTCCCTACCAACTCCTGGAGAGCGCTCAAAAAACGACTCTTCAGGACCCCCAAGCTCGCTCTAGTCTCCCTCGCTGGAACTAGGTGCAGCAAATGTCAGATACTAGTCCTCAAACTCAGTATAAATCGAGAACTTATCAGTAATTTCTCCCAGCTAAAAAGCTGTAATAAAGTCAAGTTACTGCAGCAATCCTCTCAGAACAACTTCCTTACTGTTTTTCCCTCTTTCCTCAATGAATTTCCTGAATAACATTCACCTGAATGAATTCTCTCTGGAAAATATCTGAGCAGCCCCCAGCTCTCCTCATTGGGTACTTTTTAAAAGATTGCCTAGGTCTTTTTGGGTTAACTGTCATTTAATGAGCCATCTGCTCTGATCCCACTTTTTTGGGGGATCATGACCCCAAATGTAGGGAAGTTGCCACCTGCAACTTAGGAAGTGTTTGAGGATGCTGCCACTTGTCTTTTGCCTTCCACCTAGTTCCATCCACCAGTTTGACCAGTAACCTCTTTTTAACAGCTCTCCCATGCTGTTGTCTCCACAATTTATTTATTAATAATAAAATATTCTGAATTACATTCCAATTCTGTTGACTCTGCTGAGTCATCAATTCCTACTTAGCATTAAATTTAATATAATGTCTCAGGAATATAATTAAAACAATTTACATAATTTTACAAAATTGGGGTATGTGACATTAACTATGCGGAAATAACAAAGTATTACAAACTTGTCGGTTACAAACTGGTCGGTCCAGACTTTTCGGTCCAAACTTGTTGGTCTACAGAGCTTTAGCTCTTCGACTAAATCACATGCACAGAATCTTGAGCTTCGACTTCTCTTTCTCACCTTGAGTTCCTTTGCTGTCTAATGTCTGTGTTGTCTCTGTGTTACTGTAAACTGATTTACAATTTGCTTCTTCTATTTATAGGCAATCTGAAAATTGCTTCAGCATAGGCCGACTGACTTGCCATTAAAGACTGTAATAACTATCTACCTAACAACTCAGCTTCAGAAATAAATTCGACTGGTTTACATTGCCTACTCGTAGACTTTTCCTTCTTGTCAGACTAACAGACAAGATCTTGACTTGTAAAGACTCTGACAGAGTGGGCTGGAAGTCAAGTACAGATATGCGAGTAATTACATTTTTCCAACAATGTGGCCATTACCATTGCTGGCTGAAGCCGAGGTACAAAACTGTTATAATGGCTTATTATTAATTAATTAAACTCCGATTGTAAGAAAAACTCTCAATCTCTCCTTAATAATTCTCTAATAACTATAATCTTGATTTAATCTATACCATCTACATAACATACACAACTAAAAATATTATTCACTTTTATCATCAAATAATCACAGGTAAATATCAATATCATGATAAATACAATATGAAATGGCGATTATAAGAATATAATTTCGTTTTATCATCAAATCATCACGTGTAAATATCAATATCATGATAAATAAAATATGAAATGACCATTATAAGAAGATGATTACTTATGATTTATAGCATTTCATGTTTCCAAGTATGTCAGTCATGAGGGCAAGCCAACCACACCACAAATATTGTTAAGCTCATGCGTGCAAATAACCGATAAAGGAGCATAGTTATATAACTCAAACTTTAAAAGAACAATATAATTACCTAGGAAAATATATTATAATCAGTATCAATACAAATATCTGAAGCTCATGGCTGCAAATAACATATATAGAATTGTAGTTGTATAACTAAAACTTTAAAAGGAAAATATAATTACCTAGGAAAATATAATATAATCAACATCCAGAAGAATTCTTTTGGTACTCTCAATTTGGCACAGCTTATCCCAAAATCATCACAGAATTCAGCAAAAGAGAAGAGGAGATGAGGATCATCATCCCATAAGCCTCCACCGAAACCCTGAGCGGGAGTGCCAGGTGCACAAAACAAAATAAACTAATAAAAGATCTAACCCCCAAAAAATATGATGTATGTTTAAAAGGAAATTTTTTTTATGTATAATATGAAATATATTTTTAAAAAATTATGAAAAAAGAATTCAAAATGGTAAAACCTACACATGTGATCAATTGTTACATACATTTTGCATATAAAAAAAGTCACAATCTGCCAAACACCTGAAATCTTAGCCAAGCTTGTGTGGGAAATAAGCTTCATAATTTACTGATACACAAAATCATTTAGTAAATGAAATGGCGTCTTACTTTCAATTTGGCACAACTTATGCCAAAACCATTGGGTATTCATCCCAAAATTCAGTTGAAAAGATGAGGCGATGAGCAGAATTCAACAGAAGAGGTGAGGATCATCCGTAGAATAGAGATGGCGATCATTCGCGCAGGAAGCCTCTGCCAAAACCCTGCGCTAAGAGGTTAGCCCCTAAAACCTTATATATGATACTAAAACCCTTATCATAAAAAAATGAAAAAGCATGTGCACGGTTACCAAAACCATGTCGTTTATAATAAGAATAGTGTATAGATTTTTTTTTTAAGTTAATATTTTCGAGAGATTTTAATATTTTGTAGAATATTATATAAGAATTGTTATTCTTATTTTAAAGATATTTCATAAGAATGTGTTATTTAAAATATATTTAGAAGAATTTTATTATTTTATTTTGTTATTTAAATTTGAAAGATAGTTAAAAGAAAATTGTTATTGTATTTTTGTAAAATATTTTATAAAAAACTTGTTATTATAATCAGTTACAACATTTATATGTTTAAAAGTATTACTATGTTTAATAGTTTTTATAATAACGTTTGTTTAAATTATAATAAGATAACAATTTGATGTATAAAACTTCTTTACACCTTAAAAACAAAAAAAAATTAGTTTTTAGATTTGTTTTTTCTATTCGTATAAATCATGATCTTTATACAAAAGGTTTTTTTTTTAAAAAGTCCAGTATAATCTGGAGCGTTGAGTACCGTGAAGTCTCCTTTGAAATCTTTTTACGAGTTAATTTCCCTATAAGATTTAACACATGATCCGCTTCTCATTTATTTAGTGTAGTTTTTGTTTTGTTTTGTTTTAAATTGATTTATCAATTCTTTAAATTATTGGCCATGTTAAATCTTGACTATCACCGTGAGGTGTCCATATTATATAACTTAAATTAAATATAATATAATTTAAAAATTAAAAATAAATTAAATATAATATAATTTAAAAATTAAAATAAAATAGAATAGTTAAAAAATTATGGTAAATAATTACGAAGCTAAAGAAAAACAATGTATACTATCACATATGCAACACTTAACTAAATGCAAACATTGTATATTGAGAGATCTTTTTGTCATTAGATAATAGTCATATTACAAAATATCCCATGTGAAAGGTTGTTTATATGTTGGGTTTAGGTAAGGTTGTTAATATGGTTAATATGTTGGGTTTAGATAAGGTTGTTAATATGTTGGGTTTAGATGATGATGGAATTTGAAGTATTTTTGTGAAAGGTTGTTAATATGTTGGGTTTAGATGATGATGAATTTTGAAGTATTTTTGTTTGTGGTTTTAGGAAGTTGTTGTGTTGGTGTTTAATAAAGCTTAATGATATGCAAAGATAGTGATGGTTATGGAGTTATTTTCTTAAAATAAAATTTAATATATAAGTTTTTTTTGGTTCTATGTACATATATATCCAAAATAATGTCTCATAATTTAATTTAATAAATTATTAAAGTTAAGTAAGTAGAGCTAAGTCGAGGGACCAATTGAAATTGATATATTGCATTGTTTAAGGAAATGATTGATGTTTATTATTGAAGAATTGCAAAATGATAATAATTTTGTATCTATCCAACATAGTGGATATTGTCTAGATTGTATTTATTTTCATTCAACCTTAATTTTTCTATTAAAGAAGTTACATTATTTGTAAATTAAGCTAGGATTTTATATTTCTTTTAATACACATATTTTGGATTGTATATTCCATCAAATAAATTATGCCACTAATAATGGTTCTTTTTAGTGGTCATATGCATACCCTATTTTGGTTGTTTTTTTTCATCTACTTAGGAAATTTCTAAGCACCATTGATTATACATGCTTTTCAATTGATTTTTTCAAATTGTCATTTTCTAAAAATTTCTCTATAATTTTTGGGGTTATTTACTTAACTCTATTAAAAAAAATATCAATTATAAAAAACTCTTGATTAAAAAGAAATAAAAGTTTTCACTATATTGAGGATTTCTATTACATTACTTAAATTTTGATATACTGTTATACAAATAATTTATTTTATCTTGTCAACATTATAGATTTTCGAAGATCTTCAAAGTGAAATAAAATCCCATTCTTGAAATTTCATCCATCTCAACTAATAAATCTACAATTTCACTAAAGGCAAACATCTTACCTGGATAAATCTTTAAATGATCACATTGTCTTTAGATAATAGCCATATAACAAGATATTCCAATCATGTCACTCCAAGTTGGGTGAGTATACTAGGTTTGGTTGAGAATGAATTGCGAAACAATTCTCTTCGTGGCTTCAATGAAATGTATTTCAGCCAAACTTACAACTACTTCAAAACCTACATCATCATTTCATCAGAATAAGATGCTTCTATACAATAAGTATATACAACTTTATTAACCTAGTTCAATTTCTATGTATACCGTGATGAGCATGCTGCCATTGATGAAAAAGGAATAATTAAATGTTGATGAATTGGCTAAATGAGTGACAAGGTTTGATGACATGGCAAGAAGGACATGGGATTTTGGGCATTGGATCCTTTCCATGGTCGTTGGAACGCCAAATGGACCAAATGACCCATTCTATGGTCATTTGTGGGTTGATGAGGTCATGGAACCCTTAGAGATGGTCATAGTGTATGAAAAGGCTTGTCATCCTTGTAATGGCACGCTTGATGATGATTGATGGTGGACTTGATGAGGATGGAATTGAGTTATTAAAACTCTTGTATATGGCACCTTGGGTCTTGAACCCACATACTTATAACTTGTTGATGAGGATATATGGTTCATTCGGTGGTTAGCTGAATGTTGATATAGGTAGAGCCATGGACATGATTAGATGCATTGAACAAGACTTTGAAGAATTGACAAGTCGGATTGATAATAAAAAATGGACTAATAAAATATGACAAGTCGAATCCAAATAAAATTGATAAATTAATTTTATTTTCATGACATGTTGCCCCCAAAATATTATGGAAAATGAGTATAAATAGGGCCAACGCCATTCTTCATTGGGTGGGGATTCGAGGTAGGAGATGTGAGATCTGATTTTCGGTGGTATATCTTTTAAGGCAGCCATAGGCAGGTAGTGATGAGCTAATGTAGTTCTCATAGAATTCCGGGGTTTGGTGGAGCTCTGAAATTTAGTGAAGAAATTTATGAAGAAAAACGTAGCATGAAGAACAATGAGGGTGTAGTGAGGATACCTTTTTCTATTTTTCTTTAAGTAACTGATATTTCAGGTTTGTTTGAGGGCTCCAAGTAAAGACATTACAAGAAACTTTCGGTGCATAAGGTTTTTCGGGTAAGGACATAACTAAGGTAGCCGAAGCAGAAGACAAGTTCTTCATGAGCAAACTTTGATAGAGAGATATGAGCAGACTATGTTGACATGACAGAGATGATCATGATGTGCTGACATGACTATGAATATATGACAGACATGAGCATACTTTGTTGATATGGCAACAACGAGTAGACACTTGAAGATATGAGCAGCAGTGGTGCTCGATGAAACTTCTTGATGATTTTTTTAAGTTGTGTTTATGGCAGTGACATCTACTGGAGTATGACATGATAAAGTGATGAGAAGAGATGACATAGTGACATGATTTTGTTAGTGGTGGACATGTTGATGAAATTTGATAAGATATAAATTTGTATATAATTGCAAGCTCGGCCTTGCAACCCCTTTCTCAGTTGGAGCTAAGAAAAACCAAGACGAGCCTTGGAATAAGAGTTGGTGCTCTTGAGTTAGTTGAAGTTGATGCAGACCCCAAGGTTGTGGTCTTCAATGTAACCAATATCAAATTAGATGTAATAAATCTTACAAAACTTATCTTGTAATGTGTCTTGTATGATCTATGATGATGGTGTGATTGATTAATGTTGATGAACTTGGTAGCTACAATTGATGATTTGTGTTTAATTTTTGAAGAAGTAAAATTGTTAAAAAGTGATGGCCCACTGATTCACCCAACCCTCTCAGTGTGCTGTTGTGTCCAACAATTGGTATCAGATCTGACCTTCAACACAAGTCTAACAAACTTGAAGGAGATCAGTGGACACATACAATGGATGAACAAGCAAATCATTTAATGACTGAGGTACCCTTATTTGATGGGACAAACTATGCAATATGTAG
Source organism: Pseudotsuga menziesii (assembly GCA_001517045.1). Classification (NCBI taxonomy): domain Eukaryota; kingdom Viridiplantae; phylum Streptophyta; class Pinopsida; order Pinales; family Pinaceae; genus Pseudotsuga; species Pseudotsuga menziesii. The sequence goes on along the minus strand of LPNX010891092.1, from coordinate 508,183 downwards.
TATAAGAATGAACTGGTGTCTAAAGACAGTTGGACTTGGAATATGGAATTCAGTGGTCACTGGATATACTCTACTAAAGAAAGTGAGAACCACAACTCAGATGCATGCAAGGAAAAATAACTCAATGGTAATGAAGACAATTCTTAAGGGATTGTCATACTCAATAAAAAGAGAAGATAGGACAGTGCATCTCAACAAAATACCTATGGATTAAATTGGAACATCTCTACTAAGATGAAGGATTGGAAATAAAGGCTAGCCTCATTGAAGACTTAGTGCAAGACTCACTCAACTTGGAACGTATACATTCTCATTCTCATCACATTCCAAGTTGAAGACTTAGTGCAAGAAAAGTAACGTATACATGAGGGAAATGAAAAGTATCACATTCTGAACATTCTACTTGTACTGATTCTGAATGTGATACTTTTCATTTCCCTAGTAAAAATGAAGATGAAGAGTTTAATAAAGTAGATAGAAAGATTGATTGAGAAGGAGAACTCACCCATGCTCTAGAAGAGTTAAACAAGTGAAGAAAAGAAAATGAGCAGCTCAAGTAAAAACTACTAAGATATGAAGCTGAAGTACCAAAGGATGCACTCAGAAAGATTGAAAGAAAGGTTTTGCATGCTCTTGATGAATTAAATAAATCTGAGGAAAAGAATGTGTTGTAGAAAAAACTATTGGAAAAATATGAGCAAGAGAAAGATGAAGAGAATGAAAAGGCCACAAAGACTATTGTTGATATGAAACACCAAGTTGAAGAAGCTACAAGAATGAAGGAGATTGTAACTAGTCATCTAAAAGAGAAGAATGAGATCTGCCAAGCAAGAGAATATGAGATTGATTTCCTAAAAGGTGAATTAGATAAAACAACTGCAACGAACATGAAGCAGTCTCTAGAAATTACTGTGCTCAAATATCAATTGGAAGAGGTGAAGAAAACCGTAGAATCTCATGTGACTGCAACAAAATAAAATGAGTTAAGCAAAACAACTTGAGATTGTTTCTCTAAAAGAAAAGATGAATAAGACATCTGCTACAAATTTGAAGTTTAAGAAATGTTCATCAATTCTAGATGACATCCTAAGCTACCAGCGATCACCACATGTCAATACTAGGTTAGGCTATGATAAATAAGAGATCAAGGCTTCAATCCCCAAGGGAAGAAGACTGAAAAGAATCCTAGGAGTTGTGCATAGATTCTAAAGAGTCTTAAGCATGGTGAAGAAAGAAAGAAAGAAGACACTCAAACTCAACAAGACAAGAAGCTTCTCCGACACAAGGAAGATCCAACCATAATGATCATGCAAGTATAATACCACTTGTTCATAGGTATGAAAAGGCATTCTATGGTTATTGTTATTCTTTCTATAAGTTTGGACATATGGCTATTGATTGTAGTTGGGGAAAACCAACTCAATGTAGAACTAAAATCATAAGTTCTTATGTTCAATGTTATAATTGTCATCATTATGTCCATATAGCAAGGGATTGCAGAATCAGGTTAAACAACAATATTGAATGCTACAACTGTCACACATATGGACAAATTGCAAGAGATTGTAGGCAAAGGATCAACAAAGTTTGGATAAGGAAAGAACATGTTCAAGCTGCTAAAAACAATTTATCTAAAGACAAAAAATGAAAGGAAATATGTCAGCTAATCCTAGTTGAGAATGATGCTAAGAGACAAGAAGAAAATATTCAAAATATAGGTGGTACAGTATTCAAAATTGAAGTTGATTAGTGCAAGGAAAATGGTTGCCTTATGTCAGGCCAAGACTGAGGTCTTTTCAAAAACCTTAGTACACCTTGAGTTCATTAAGCTGGAGGATGGAATAAAAGGAAAATGATGGCTACTCCAAGCATAGTAACAGGTCCAAGGATCATGGTCAAATTTGGCATGGTGATAAGGGAAGAAGTATGGATCAAATGAAGAAACATTGTGAGGCCAAATCTCATAAAGGCATCCAAGTATGATTGCAACTATTGTTTAAGTCTCTATCTTGGTTAATCTTAGCCTAAACTATGATTTTGTGAATATTTTTGAAGACATACGAATGCACACAATAGTGTTTGTCCTCATAGGATCTTGTGGATGTTGGAGGCTCAAGAAATGCCCGCAACATGCTTGAAAATTGCCAACAATTTGTGAAGGAATGCTTGCCAAGGTCTGATAAACTCACGCATGAATCCTGCAGAGTAGAAGGAATGACCGCAAGTCTCCAACAATGCCCGCAAGATGTCTTAAAGCATTCTCAAACTCTAATTTCTGCAAGTATACAAATATAGACCTAACAAAATGACCACAACATGTGAAAGAATGTCTGTAAAATTCCCACTGTATATATTGACTACAGGAGAAGTGAAGATGGTAGTAACATGATTGAGGAAATAAACTGAATAAGTAAGGTATTAGATGAAAAGGATGAGACCTCCAAAACTACTGGGATAAAGTCTTGCAAAACAGTTTTGAATGGATGTATTCTTCTATTTTTATGAACGGTCAAGATATGGGATGCCTACAATGATGTCAAATAAGTGAAAACATGCCGACAAGATAAAGTATGATGCCCGTAGGACTACGTACTGATTGTTGGAAATATTAATTACTTGCTGATCCATAATCACATCAACCGACTCTGTCAGAGTCTGTAGCAAGTTGAAAACTGTCAGATAGTCTGATAGGATAAAGAGTTCAGATCTCTTGTATATAAGATGATAGAATTTAGTTGCTGAAGCTAAGTTTCTAGGTAGCTGAGAGTAATTACAATCTTTAACGTTAAGTCAGTTAGTCAGCAGAAATTTTCTATATGAAGAAGGAGATTGTAAATATGAAATATATAGACAAAGTAGAATAGAATAGAGAAGAGAAGTGCAGAGAAGAAGAAGAAGAAGAAAAACTCAGTGAAGAGTTTGAAGCTTAAGCTTCTGTGTTTTGTAAGTGTTGAAGAGCCAAGCTCTGTAACAGGTGAAACATCTTGGTAAATTCCAAGTTTGTATTTACGGCTGTAAGTTTTTGTTATGCCGTCACAAGAAATATAAATCCTTAAGTTTATGGTTTAATGCAAGTTCTAGTTATCTGCATATCTTCTCCATATTTACCTGAGTGAATGTTGTTTACATTTATTGTGAGTGAAAGACACAAATAATCCATAATTATTTCACTGTGTAAAAGTTCCTAGTTTTTACGGGCAGAGGTTTGACACACAGTTTGTTTATTATTTTCTTATATGATATTGTGAGTGAGTCACAATATATTTGTGTCATAGTTAATCCTAGATTGATGCAGTGAAATGTGTTTTTCATATTCCTAAGTCTTTAAACTAGGAAATATAAAGTTGTTGTGTAGAAGTGAAAGCTTGGTCGCACATGAGTTGGTTGCAACCTAATTCATGTCGTAGTAAAAGCACGTTGAAGCCAAAGTAAGTCCGTTGAAGTAAAAGTGTGATGAGGTGAAAAGTCCGCGCACGTACTCTGTCGCAACACAGTAACTCTGCGTAGTAATTTCGTCGCATGGTAATTTTGTCGCAGGTAATTGATTTGCAAGATTTTGGAAAAAGTGAAAAGGGAAAAAAAAAGTTGTGCTACGCGCAGTAACTCAAGTTAATTGCCGTGACCGTCGTTTTTCTCGAGATATGGTATTAGAGCTAGTTTAGGAAAGAAATCTTGTCCTAAAATGGAAAAAGTAATTTTCTAAGGAAAGTTAAAAATTAAAAATGGCTTCTACTTCTGGTTCAAATATGTCGAGTTTACAAACTCCGATTTTTACATGAAAGAATTATGAATATTTGTCTCTAACAATGAAGGATTTGTTCAGAGGTCAAGATGTTTGGGATATTGTCCAGAATGGTTATGCAGAACCAGCAGATCAAGCAGCATATAATAATCTCTCACAAATTGAGACAGATATATTGAGGAAACAGAGGAAGAAAGATGGAAAAGTTTTGTTCTACATACATCAAGCCATGCATGAAAGCATACCCCCAAGAGTAGCAGCAACAATTACTGCAAAGCAAGCATGGGACACATTGGGAACAACCTATCAAGGTTTGGACAAGGTAAAGACTTCAAAGCTGCAAATTATGAGAAGAGAATTTTAATCTCTGTCCATGAAAGATTCAGAGTCAGTAGACTCATTTTATATCAGAGTTGTTGGTTTGATAAATCAACTGAAATATCATGGAGAAATTATAACAGATCAAAGGGTGGTTGAGAAAATTCTCAGAAGTATTCCCCAAAGATTTGAATCCTTGGTTGTAACCTTGGAAGAACACAAAGACATGACAGTGTTGACCATTGATGAGCTACAAGCTTCACTCATCAATCATGAACATAGACTTAGCATAACAAACACATCATTGGAAGGTGCATTTGCAACACAGTCATCTATAAGCCATGGAAGAGGTAGGGGGAGAAACAATTCCAGAGGAAGAGGAAGAAACTTCTCAAGAGGATGACACAACAGTAGTTTTGTAGATGTTGCTGGTAGAGGACATAATCAAAACCCAGTTCAGCCAAGTGGTCACAGGTTTGATAAATCAAATATTCAATGTCACTACTATAAGAAATTTGGTCATTATGCATATGAATGCAGGAAGAAGCAATATGACCAAGGAAAGGAAAGCCAGAATCAGTTGATGAACATCAACATTTCGTCGAGCGCAATGTTGATGGCATGCGCATCCCCAATTGAATGCAATACCATCTAAGAAAGTTTGTGTGATATATGGTATTTAGATTCAGGCTGCAACAATCATATGACGGGTAATTTAAATTTGTTTTCCAGTCTAAATAAGTTAGTTCAAACTGATGCTACGCTTGGAAATAATGTCCAAGTCACTTTTTTGGGAAAAGGTACTATTAGTATTTTAACCAAATAGGGGGAGCATATGTATATGTCTGATGTTTATCATGTCAAAGGTCTAAAACATAATTTTTTGAGTACTGGACAACTAATACAAAAAGGTTACAAAGTCTACATGGAAGACAATCACTGTGTGATTAAAGATATATGTCCAAGCAACCAACTGATATAAGAGTGCCAATGACAAGCAATCGCTTGTTTCCATTGAAGATAGTTCCATAAATTATAGGAGCTGCATTCAAAGCAGAAAGCAAAGAAGAAGTCATGTACTGCGACAAGAAAGAAAATGTCAGCACTGATTTTCAAGATGCATTTCAAACAGAAGTTCAAGATGATTCCTGGCTATGGAACTTCAGATTTGGACATATGAATTTTGGTGGACTGAAGTTACTGCACACAAAGAATATGGTAAAAGGATTTCCATTGATTGAAAAACCAGACAGAGTTTGTGAAGGCTGCATTTTTGGAAAGAATCATAGAGAGACTTTTCTGGTTGAAAAGTCATACAGAGCGCACACATGTGCCAGATGTCCAACAAAGAGCGTGAAGAAAAAGGTTCCTCAAGAAGCATGGATAGGTATGAATCATAGTGTTTCTTATTTAAAAGTTTTTGGTTGTGTCGCATATGCTCATGTGCCAGATGAGCTAAGAAAGAAGCTAGACAAGAAGGGACAAAAATGTATTTTTGTTGGCTATTATGAAGACACAAAAGCATAAAAGTTGTATGACCCTTTCGCAAGGAAAGTAATTATTAGTCGCGACGTTCAATTTATTGAGAATGAATCATGGGATGAAACTGACGAGAAGAATGTCAAGATTGTGTCGAATGTTGAGCATGAAGACATGATAGAAGAAATTGTTCAAACACCACAATTAAATCAACCGGTCGCAGCACCATAGAATCCCATGACACCACGACATGGTTCAACACAAGGAACATCAACACAAGTTGCAGCTTAAGCTACGCCATCAAGCACTCCAAGAGGACATTAGACTCCATCAAGTAGTTCGACATCAATAGATCCAATAAAGATAAGAAGTCTACATGAAATATATGAATATGGTACAACGGATTCCTTCTCTTTATTTGCGTTGTTTTCTCAAATAGATGATCCATTGACATTCGAAGAAGTTATTGAAGAAGATGTATGGGCACAAGCCATGGTTGAAGAAATAGAATGCATTGAGAAAAACCAGACATGGGAACTGGTTGATGTACCAAAAGATAAAGATGTAGTTAGTGTCAAATGGATTTATAAGACTAAGCAAGATAATGATGGGAATGTGTAGAAGCACAAAGAAACAATGGTAGCAAGGAGGTTCACACAACATCCTGACATATATTTTAGTGAAACATTCGCACCAGTTGCACGCATGGATACGATCAGAACTATTTTGGCCATTGCTGCACAGAACAAATGGCTTGTTTATCAAATGGATGTTAAGTCAAAATTTATGAATGGCTGTATAGATGAAGAAGTATATGTGGAACAACCACAAGGCTATGAAGTTCTAGGACAAGAACACAAAGTGTATAGACTAAAGAAGGCGTTCTATGGTTTGAAGCAAGCTCCAAGAGCTTGGTACAGTCGCATTTATTTGTATCTCATTGAGAATGGATTTCAAAAAAGTGAAAGTGAAACAACGCTGTACACCAAAGTGAATGAGAAAGGTAACATGTTAATTGTTTGCCTGTATGTGGATGATTTAATATCTACTGGTGATTTTGGCATAAAAGAATTTAGAACAGTCATGGAAAGTGAATTTGAAATGACTGAATTGGGGCTCATGAAGTTCTTTCTGGGCATTGAAGTCCAACAATATGAAAGTGGTATTTTCATATCATAGTCCAAGTATGCAAGCATAGTTTTAAAAAGTTTTAATATGTCAAATTGCAAGGCAGCCCCAACACCAGTAATAACAGGTTTAAAATTGAGTAAAGATGATGATGGATCAACTGTAGATCCTACACTGTTTAAAAGGCTTGTTGGCAGCCTTATGTATTTAACATCGACAAGACCATACATCATGTATGGAGTAAGACTGATCTTAGGATTCATGGAGTCACCAAAAGACTCACATTGGCAAGTAGGTAAAATAATTCTGAGGTATGTAAGTGGTACAAAAGATCTTGGCATAATGTATTCAACTTCAGAAAATTTTAAACTCATTGGATATACTGGCAGTGACAATGGAGGCAACACATATGACAGGAAAAGAACATCTGGGTACACGTTTCATTTTGGTATAGGTGTTGTTCCGTGGGCTTCGAAGAAACAACCCATAGTAGCTCTATATTCAGCAGAAATAGAGTATGTTGCAGCTACATGAGCTGCATGTCAAGCTACTTGGACGAGAAGAATATTAAAAGACCTATCGCAGAACCAACAAGAACCAACAACCATTTTTTGTGACAACAATTCTGCCATTGCCCCATTAAAGAATCATGTGTTTCAGAAGAAAACCAAACACATTGACACAAGGTATCATTTTATAAGAGAGTTGGTGAATAACAAAGAAATTTGTTTAGAATTTTGCAGGTTTGAAGATCAACTTGAATACATCTTCACAAAACCATTGGAAAGGGATACATTTCAACATCTCCAAAGTTATTTGGGAATGACAAGTTCTGTACAGTGAACTCTGTCATAAACATAGCATGTTTTCTGCTCTGAACCATTTTGTAATATTTGTTTTAAATTTCGATCTGCTCATAATTAAGGAGGAGTGTTGGAAACATTAATTACTCGCTGATCCATAATCACATCAGCCGAGTCTGTCAGAGTCTGTAGCAGGTCAGAAACTGTCAGATAGCCTGACAAGATAAAGAGTTCATATCTCTTGTATATAAGATATTAAAATTTAGGTGCTATAGCTAAGTTTCTAGGTAGAGAGTAATTACAGTCTTTAATGTTAAGTCGGTTATTCGGCAGAAATTTTCTATATGAAGAAGGAGATTGTAAATTTGAAATATATAGACAAGCATAATAGAACATAGAAGAGAAATGCGGAGAAGAAGAAGAAGAAAAAATCAGTGAAGAGTTTGAAGCTCAAGCTTCTGTGTTTTGTAAGTGTTGAAGAGCCAAGCTCTGTAACAAGTGAAACATCCTGGTAAATTCCAAGTTTGTATTTACGACTATAAGTTTTTGTTATGCCGTCACAAGATATATAAATCCTTAAGTTTATGGTTTAATGCAAGTTCTAGTTAGCCGCATATCTTCTCCATATTTACCTGAGTGAATGTTGTTTACATTTACTGTGAGTGAAAGACACAAAGAATCCATAATTATTTCACTATGTAAAAGTTCCTAGTTTTTACGGGCAGAGGTTCGACACATAGTTTGTTTATTATTTACTTATATGATATTGTGAGTGAGTCGCAATATAGTTGTGTCACAGTTAATCCTAGATTTCTGTAGTGAAAAGTGTTTTTCATATTCCTAAGTCTTTAGACTAGGAAATATAAAGTTGTTGTGTAGAAGTGAAAACTTGGTCGCACATGAGTTGGTTGCAACCTAATTTATGTCGTAGTAAAAGCCTGTCGAAGTAAAAGTGTGTCGAGGTGAAAAGTCCATGCACTTACTTCATCGTAGTAACTCTGTCACAGCACAATAACTTTGCACAGTAATTCCATTGCGCTTTAATTTTGTCGCGCGGTAATTTGGTCCCGCAGTAATTCTGTCGCAAGATTTTGGAAAAAGTGAAAAGGGAAAAACAAAAGGTTGTGCTGCGCACGGTAACTCAAGTTAATTGCCGCGACCGCCGTTTTTCCCAAGACTGATGAGAATATGCCCGCTCATGAAGAAATGTATGCAAATGATGATGAAATACACGTAGTCTCAAGATGCCTGCAAAATATATTAAAAATGCTCGCTAAATAAAATACACACATTGCTCGCAAGATTTAAAAGGATGCCAATGAAAACATTATGTATAATAGGCTCATTGAATCAGTCACTGATGCTCACCATAGGCTTGGATTTCTAGAAGTTGAGCAGTTACATAAATGACCACTGGGAATGCTCGCATACAAAATAGATAATGTGCGTAGGTGTAGTGCATGTGAACTTTTGGGTTAAAGAAATGCACATAGAGGAAAGACTGAAAAAATGCATGCAGAAGGAAAAATGCCCACAGGAGGTGTTTAAATGCTTGCAACTATTACAGAAATTCCCGCAACACTGTGGAAAATGTCCGGCAGCAATGTATACACACTTGCAGATGAAGTTAACATCCACTTTCTTGCCCAAAAAGGGATTCCCATAGTCAATAAGTAAGATGCCTGCACTAACAAAAATGAAATTTTGGATGATCATAATACATACGTTGAGTTGGTATTTGATGTGCATTTTTCTTTGAAAAAAACACACACAAAGAATGTAAATGACGCCAACAGAGGATGAACAAGTGTCTGCAATGGCCAAACAATGCACTTAAACTATGAAAATTCCTGCAAGATAATCTAAAAATTCCCGTAGGTAGTAAGGAAATGCCCACCTGGAAAACAAGAAGTGTCTATAGCCTGATAAATGTCCATAGTCAGGGTGGAAATGTCTACAGGAAGGAGGAAACTCATTTGTAAAAACCCATTATCATATTCACTTCATAGTATTAAATCCTGGACTAGGGTCCGGTTGTTATTGGTAATAACAAATAACATTGGATCAAGAATGAGATTGCAAGTGTAGCATTGAGGCAGACCATAAATTGAGTCACTACAGAGGAAGTTTGTGGTGTATAGACGTAGAGGTGACTCACTTTGTAAAATTTACATCTTCATGCAAAAAACGAGAAGTTACAGAGCAAGTGCATCTTCCACAGGAGAAAGAAGTCCTCTTTGCAGTACAAGTATTAGTTGGATATCTTTTGTTGGGGAAGCATGTATATGGAATTATTGAAAATTTCAAACAGAACTTTAATATTTACAGGAAGAAAATAAAATGCCTCTATATGATTGACATAAGCTAGAGGGTTCTTTGATGCACTTTTCATAGCATGCATAAAGTAGAACATCTTGAAGATGCCTTAGAAAAACAGATGAAGGCAGTTTCATAATAAAATATGATGATAAGTAGAAAATGGACAAGCCTGTTACATTTAAGAGCATTTCTAGTTTGAGTTGGACAAGTTGAAAAGTGACAAAGGCAACCAAAATAAGAGTGCTATTGACATGGGGAGATATGATATAAACACTTCAATATGAACTCAATATTCAGGTATCAAAATTTCTTTTTGGGCATTGTGAAGTTTTCTGATGGCTAAGTGTAATGTCCCCAAAAAAAAAATAAAAAAAATTATAGGCTAGAGAAAACTACCCCAAAGGGGATCATTATTACTCATGCAGAATTACATGCGCTACTTATACTTTCGATCTCTTCAGAAACTGCCCATACTGTCTTGTTAATCTCTTATCCATTCAGTGATTATTAGTTCATTTACTTCTTATGTCTTAATTTTGTTATTTAAACTATTTATACATCTTAGTTATTACTGTTGGTGAGTTAATGAATTGTATAGATCATTGTTTTACTCTTGTACATGTGTACTTTTTTTTATTTGATAAAAACTAACTTAACTTTGTTGATGGGAACAAGGTGATGGAGTGGCAGGACTCGTTCTCCCATGACGATTTGAGAGGTAAGATCATTCTTCGTTATGCAGGATTACTTAGTTCATTCGCACTAAGGCACCTTATTTATTGACTGACAGGTTACTTTTGCGACATCAGGATTATTTGGTTATTTGAAGCAATTCAGTTCCTATTTATACTTCCAGTTCTGCCTTGCACTTTTATTACTGTTCCGTTTTATGACTCAGGTAATCCCTATGTTCGTTAATTATCTTTCATAGTTAATTAACTAGATGCTGTGAATTAACTTACTGTCCTTACCATTCTTAATTATCTACTTCTTGATTAATAATTACACTTCTCTTGTTTCTACCTTGTAGGTCTACTTGGGTTTTGGGCTTGAATCCATAAGCTCGTTCTCTCTAGTGAGAGCATCATGCCATACTACATTTGCCATGATTACTAAATGCTACGAAACCTAGACTTAAAGACTTATGCACAAACGATACCTATATGAACTAGCAAAGGGCATGTACCAACACATTACTTTGATGCTAGGGGGATAAAATGTAAACACTATACAATAGTGTTAAGTATGCGCACACTTTATAGTTGAAAGACTATGGTATAAATACCATGTCATTGGTAATATGTCTGTGCTGGCATTAGAAGGTGGCGAAACTATAGGATATAGTGTCCACCACGAAATATCGGGGTTTAAACTTATGACTTGGTTGAATGTATTACAACGATGATTCATAAACTATGGTGAGGGTTCATGAATGCGTTAATTACCACCAGCTGGTGCCATTAATGCCATTAGGGTTTGTGAAAATGCTTGGCAAAGGGTTAGGGCATTTGCTATTTGTGCATTATGTGGTTTTGGCATTGGGGTTTCATGTGGCTTCTACGCAGTTGGAGAAGGGAGGCGACCTCCATTGATTTGCAGGTAAGCTAACCACCAGACTCTGTGTAAACACATTGTTTCATTGTTCTATCCATGGCATGGTCATGCTTCTCATGCCATCGTTGATTTGATTGCAGGTGAAAATGAAGGTGCTTCGGGGTTTGCACAGAGATACGCTTTCGATTTGGGGTTACTACTTCATGGCCATGGTAAGCCTGCTAGCAAGATCTTACTTGCCTCCTCTCGTTCTGGGCATTTCTGAGTTGGGATTCTTTACAGGGTTGGGGTTTTAGATGACACTTGTTAACTCTGCCTTTGGGGTTTATAATGTAGCTTGCTTTGGGTTTTGACTCTCGTTGGGAGGCTTGGCATCTTGAGCCGTGGATTTAAGCCTGTAGAATTTACTTTGTGTATAATGGTAACAGTTTGGGTTTTGGAAGTATGCACAACACTCCATTATGTGGAAGTATGTGCATAATGTTTGTTTTAATGGTAATTAGCTTGTTTATTATATGAAATCTGTTCTTAGTAGATCTAGTTTATAATATATACTTGTTATTAGTTAGAATAATTGATATTTTAATTAATTACCACTGAACTAGTTTCTTTAAAGCTTAGGGCAAGCCTCTGCTGACAAATGGAGTATGTTAGCAGGGTATTAAATACAGAGAACAAAGTATAAACATAATACGAAGATCAAAACCTAGTTAATACAAGAACATTTATGAAAGATACAAACCCTAAACATAAACAACATATAATAAAAATTCTCTGGCCTATGATTAATAAATTACAAATACAAACCCTAGCAGATTGTTAACCATAAAACTTAACCATTAGGGTTAGAAATTACATTGCATCCATTACTTAACATAAATAGTAATGAATCTTTAGGAAAGAAATAGAATAGGCCTTCAAGGGTTTCTTACCTGAATTTTAAGCTTTGTCAATGGCTACACCTGCACACTTAAATAACCAGCATTAACAATTCAATGCAGAGCTGACCTCTGTTTGATGACCAAATCACTTGGGAACTACCACGTTCCACCCAACCATGACCCAAAACTGTTCCTGGTTTAAATCTGGATCACCCCGAGCTGGGCTCCAAGATGCAAGTAGCTTAGAGCTCCTAAGGTAGGGTTTCCTAACTGGTAATCAATTTTGAATCAATCCTCTTTTCCTTGCAGGAAAAGTTCTCCAAGAAAACACTTGAGAGAAAAAATAGGCAGAATAATAATTCCCTAGATAAAAATCAGAACCCAAAGCCTTTGCTTGTCTTGAGTCTTTATAGACAGACTTTTCAGTCAAATGGGCTGTTAAATCAAGAAATCCTTGATTTCTTGATTTAACCCTTTTTAATTTATTGGGGTAATTTTTAATTCTTAACCTAGGAACTTTTAACTAGTTCCTAGTAAATCTTTCATAGATATTTCACTATTTATTAATCCTTTAATAATAAATAATAATTGGTGGAGCTTCTCTTCTTTCTTTATTCAATTATATCATTAATCATAATTAATTCTTTATACATACTATGTATACAATACATAGTATTAAAATACTTGTTAGCATTTGTCTTCGGGCATCATGTATCATGATCCCTAGACTTAACGACACTTCTTTATGAAGGTCAAGTAGATAGATGGCTCAGGTCTACTAGGCTAGGCAACTCTAAACATCCTTGCATGTTGGATTTCCCTCGTATAACGTGGTAGTTCTTCAGTACTTGATGAGAATACAAAAATTTAAAATTTCATTTAATCACTTAAAAAATGAGTATGTTGAGATCAATATTATTCTCGATTCATTTTCACTCGGAGGTGATTTTAATATTTTCAGTAACCCCTAGCGCTTACCAGAAATCATACTCAACGCTTATAACAGGGAGCTACAAACATAGTGCAATTCCAGAGCTCTCGCTCAACACTAAATGCTAGGATGTACTTGTCTGATACACCTAAGGATACAATGGCCAAGGATCCGATGCTCCAGATCTTATACTCAACATCAACATGGGATGATCCAGAGCTTATGCCCAACATTTCCAATTATATTTTCATGTGTTCCAGAGCTTTATGCTCAACACAAATGTAAGTACTCATGTGCTCCAGAGCCTCTCGCTCAACACAAAACATCTCATCGATCATGTGTTTCAGGGTCCACGCCCAACACAAAACATTTCATCAATCATGTGCTTCAGGGTCCACGCCTAACACAACCAACATATATATACATATATATCATCAACAATTGGCTTACACCCAATATACAAAGCAAATCATCATGTTCATATGTAGTGGGGTCTTTGACCCAATATAAAAATAAAACATCAATATAATCATCATGATCAATAGGCTCATGCCTATAAATGGTAGGTCCAAAATTCGGGATATTAGACTAAGTCATTGACCCTTTGTCATTAATGTCAAAGGGGGAGAGAAATTGAAAAAGGTTGCCATCAATAACAAATGGAGAGATTGATGAGCAAGGTTGTCATTGATGACAAAGGAATAATTAAAGGTTGATGAATTGGAATAAAGGAGTGACAAGGTTTGATGACATTGCAAGAAGGACATGGGATTTTGGGCATTGAAGCCTTCCTATGGGCATTGGAACAGCAAATGATCCAAATGACCAATTCTGTGGTCATTTGTGGGTTGATGAGGTCATGGAACCCTTAGAGATGGTCATAGTGTATGAAAAGTCTTGGCATCCTTGTAATGGCACACTTGATGATGATTGATGGTGGACTTGATGAGGATGGACTTGAGTCAATACAACTCTTGTATATGGCACCTTAGGTCTTGAACCCACATACTTATAACTTGTTAATGAGGATATATGGTTCATTTGATGGTTAGCTAAATGTTGATATCGGTAGAGCCATGGAAATGCTTTCATGCATTGAAGAAGACTTTGAATAATTGACAAGTCGGTCCGATAAATAAATAAATGGACTAATAAAATATGACAAGTCGACCCCAAATAAAATTAACAAATTAATTTTATTTTCATGACAGGACGACCCCAAAATATCATGGAAAATGAGTATAAATAGGGCCAACACCCTTATTCATTGGGTGGGGATTCGAGGTAGGATATGTGAGCTTTGATTTTTAGTGATATATCTTTTAAGGAAGTCAGAGGCAGATAGTGATGAAATGATGTAGTTGTGAGAGAATTCAAGGGTTTGGTGGAGCTCTGAAATTCGGTGAAAAAATCTATGAAGAAAAACGCAACATGAAGAACAATGAGGATACCTTTTTTTAATTTTCTTTAAGTAACTTAGATTTCGGGTTTGTTTGAGGACCCAAAGTAAAGACAGTACAAGAAAATTTCGGTGCATAAGGTTTTTCGGGTTAAGGACAAAACTAAGGAAACCGAAGCAGAAGGCAAGTTCTTCATGAGAAAACTTTGATAGAAAAAGATGAGAAGACTGTGTTGAAACGACAAAGATGAGCAAAATGTGTTGACATGACAGAGATGAGCAGGCTGTGCTAACATGACTATGTTAATATGACAGACATGAACAGACTTTGTTGATATGGCAGTAACGAGTAGACACTTGAAGATATGAGCAACAGTGGTGCTCGGTGAAACTTCTTGATGATTTGTTTAAGTTGTGTTTACGACAGTGACATCTACATGAGTATGACATGATAACGTGATGAGCAAAGATGACATAGTGACTTGGTTTTGTTAGTAGTGGATAGGTTGACGACAGAGTTGATGAAATTTGTATGTAATTGCAAGCTGGGTTTTGCAACCCCTTTCTCAGTTGGAGTTGAGAAAAACCAAGCTGGGCCTTGAAATAAGAGTTGGTGCTCTTAAGTCAGTTGAAGCTGATGCAGACCCCAAGGTTGCGGCCTTCAATGTAACCAATATCAAATTAGATGTAATAAAACTTACAAAACTTATCTTGCAATGTGTCTTGTATGATCTTTGATGATCATGTGATTAATTAATGTTGATGAACTTGATAGACTACAATTGATGATCTGTGTTTAACTTTTGAAGAAGTAAAATTGTTAAAAAGTGTTGGCCCATTGATTCACCCCCTCTTAATGTGCCATTGTCTCCAACATAGTGTATGTTCCAGCGTTTTTCTAAAGTATTTCCATAAACATATTACAATAACCCCATATACCGAGATCACTTATATTTATTGAATCCTTAGCAGGTCATTGCAACAATATGCTATGGTTCTAGGAGGAGACTGATTAAATGATACGAGACATCCATTTTCAACGTAAGAAAGGGTGTAGAGTATGGATGGAGGGTAAACACTCAACTAGTGGGATTATATATATATATATATTCTATCCATGTTTGAAACTATTCTATTTCAATTTTAGATTTAATATAAAACTTTCTAAATTTTATTAAAAGGAAAAGGAAAAAACATTTAACTTTTTTTTATTCAAATCCAATAAAAGTGTTACATATTATAAGAGGTTATCAAAAACCATTTCACGATTATGACAGGACAATGACAATGAGATTCATGTGTTTTGCATAAAAGAAAGCATGCTTCAAATTGTACTCTATTTAAAGAAAAAACACACCAATAATAAGGGGAGTGAAGCTATTTATCACTTATGACAAACAAGAGAGTCTAGATATTCACCATCACATATAATCTATGTTAATCAAATGATTTATCTTTTAGGTGTTCATCCGTAAACATCATGATAATCATTTGTGACAACAATATTGCAATTTAACGTTATATTAAAAAGGATTTTCCCTATCATGGAAGGAAGCGAAATTGACCAATTTAAGGAGATAAGCCAACTTAGAGCAAGTTTGAGAATGATTCTGCAAAGCTGTACATTGCTTTAAAAAAAAGAAGTTTCAAAATAGGTTTGATTATGAGCAGCAATCAATAATAATAACATACTGCTAAGTAATAACCTTCACTTTTGGTCAAACAACTTCACTTTTGGCTGTACAATCAAGAAAACTATTGGGTGCACCAATTACCCAGAAACCACTCTTTCCAATCCTACCCATTCCAATAGGTTCTCTTTCCAATCGTACCCATTCCAATAGGTTTGGACAGAACAAACCTTTCATGTTACAACAAACTATTAAACACTCATCAAACTTTGTATGGCTCGGCTCCCCAAAATCTTATTACCATGCAACTCAATCTCTTATACTTTTGAAAGGTCATCAAAATGATTCAATGTTTTTACAAATAGACTGTTATAGAGCTTTTAACTTTGCAAAGAAACCATTTATCTTTGATGGAAACTACCTTTTTAAACTCATTATAGGACAAATCCATCACCTGTAACTTCAAACTCATTATAGGACAAATCTATCACTCATTGAGGCAGTTTCCTACATTGGTGGGCGTTTTCATTTCATTGTGTGAAGGAGGAAGATGCATCAAGTCATGAACATCGTACCAAGTCACGAGCATTTTTCTGTAGATATTTCCGTTGGTAGGTGCAAACGACTTCTGGTTTCGCGTGGTAGATTTCCATTTCCATTTGCGTGACCACACTGGATTATTGTTGCATTTGAAAGAAACTTTCTGTAAATTCCTTCATGCCAAATGATTATGCATGTGCTCATCGATTGTTGAGAAAAATTTTCCAAGTGTTGAAGAATTTACTGCTACATTGGTGGTTGTTTGCATTCTGCACAGGGCTGTGAAAACGAGAAGGAAGGATAGATATGACTGAAAGTTGGGTAACTATGGTTAGCTGTGGGGCTGTTTGTCATCGTGTGAATGGTTGTGAAAACATGAAGGTGAGAGAAGGTTACAAAATGTATAAATTTGCTGAAATATATAAACAATTTGCATCCGTGCACTCAAATACATCATGCACCGGAAAGCATTAAGTTTCTACGATGCACTGGTGCTTGGTGCTTACATATAGATTATAGACATCAGTGATTACAACCAACATAAACCCAACGGATGGATATTTTACATTATACACATAGGAAGCTCTCCATATTTTTAAACTTTAACGGCTAGGTCTATTTATAATAGTGTCGTCCTGAATTTCATCATAATAGGCACCCATATGTATAAACTATTAAAATATCATGGTGCATTGAATTGAAAAATAGAAAAAGTACGGAGGTGTAAAAGCTCTAAAATATAATGCATTGGAAAATGTGAGTTAGAAGTAAAATTTTTTGTTTTTTAAATTAAAGGGTGAGTGTAATTTACATTTAAGTACTTTGGGGATTTATATACACGAACAGATGCGTATAATTCATACAACAACATCAGTACTACTTATATCACCAAAAGCACCAAAAACAATTATTTTGACAATGATTACTAACATTTCAATGAAATATTTTTAGATACCGGTGTCAACATGACTTCCACTCTTCTAGGCTTAGCTGACGAAGCACATAATTGTGCCTCGTCGTCACCTACATGATGTTATGCCTCCGTCTTCAATGAGCTGGTTTCCCTCCTCTATGATGGCTGCGCTCCTTAACTCCTTCAAAGTACGTGTCGTCCCTACAAGTGTTGGGGAGGACAACGACATCAACTCATCATTGGCTAGTCTTAATGTGTATATGGATGTGTGTTGCCGCATTAAGTGCCCAAGCAGCCCGACATTCTTTCACCTTCGTCACCTTGCTCCTTATTCACCTGTAGCTCCCTTGGCGGTCCTTTTTGCGATTTTCCTAGTTCTTGCTTCTCTGGCTATTGTTTGTGCCATGTCATGCAGGAAACGAGGAACGCCTAGATGAGGATGAGTTGGTAGAGGTGCCCACAATCAACGTCCCATTCCTTTAAATTCTTAGGCTAGCGTGGAGGGCTACGACCTGAATATTTTAGCCCCCCTTCGCCTTATTTTCGACAACTGGGAAGACAAGCTTACTAGATCTCTTTCAGTTTCTAGTCAGACCACTGAACATAGAAGGAATTACTGGTTAGTGAAGAATTTACTAGTCAGCTTCCTCCTCATCTCTACCACCCTTCCTCTCTCAGCCCCCATCCCTGATGCCGTCCCTGTTGCCTCTGGGATTCCTGCTCCTTCTGCACCTTCGGCTCCCCCGGCCATTCCCGCGTCCATCCCCCTTGTTGAACTCCCCCCCCCTCCACTGCACCCATGGACTTTGATCCCCTGCCACCTCCACCGCAACGTAGAATGGCGACCACTTCAGTTGGAAAAAACAACACCACCATGGCGGCCTTCAGAAAATCTGAGCCCCTCTCGGTCAAGTGTTCCCCATCCAACAATGAAGAAGCCTCTAGCAACAGTGAAGATTCCAGCGGTGAAGATGAATTCCATAGTGAAGACAACTACCTGAGTAACAAGGATCATCCAAGCAAGCAACGAAGCACTGGCTTTGGGACTCCCATCATTGATGAACCCTACACCAAAATTTAGACTAGGTTTCTTGCTTCAAGTTCTAAGTTTTTATGTTTCAAGGACTCTGGTTATCCCATGCTATAATATGCTGTTTAAGAACTTTTTTTGTAATTACTATAAGCCACATCTTTTTCGAATCTATTTTCCCTCACAAAGGGAGGATCCTTTAGACAATTATGGTTTGTCATTTCTTTTAAGGCATACTAGACCTTTCTTTTTGCTTTTTCCTCTCGGCAGGACAGACTCTCGGTCTTGTATTATTTTTTGTACCATTATTTTACTTCAATAGATTAGCTTCTGAATTCACAAAACAAAAACATTGCAATGAAATATATATATATATTTTTTTTTTTTTAATTCCATTATTTATAAAAAATCGAAAGATTTTTTTTATAGTACTATTCATTTTTATTTTAATTATTGTGATTGTTTAGATTAATTTCTTGTGACCTAGCATCGATTGTAATATTTAATCATCCATACATTTATTACCAATGTACCATTTGACAATAACATTGAAGAATGTAATAGAATACAAATGTTTATTTTATTATATATAAATATGAGGTCCTTTGTCATACAAAATATGACAACAATAATCAAAATGTCAACATGCATATAATTGTTATAGTTATTGGTAACCCATTGTCTTTCAATTCGGGCACTATGTCTAGTATACTATACAAAATGTATGATTTTCATAGACAATTATTTCAAAATATACATAAGCTTGCATTAACATCAAAAATAAATATGGATCATCATTCTTTGTTGGAATTGTTATTAGTACTCGATCCACTTGCATTAGTTGGATGATTTGGACAAATGTTTTGTTGATTGGCTTGATTGTTTTCATTTTCTTTAGCTCCCATATTCAAACATAAAAATAAATTGTATTGAGTGTATGTACGTTACTTGGAATAATGAAAAATAAAATAGATAATATACATGAATGTAAATTGAGTCATGAATGGTACGCATTCTTTCAAAACCATATCTCATGCCTTCTATCAATAAGTCTTTTGTTGGATCCACTCCATACTTTGTTTCCTACAAGTTTTACAACCCATCATAAATCATAGATTTAATATAAATGATTTTTGTTGTTTTATTAATTATAAATAAGAGAAATAAACGACATAGATACTTACAAATTCCACAATTAATTTGTGATATACCAACATATACTTACAACCATTGCTTAACCTAATGTTAATCAATGATTTTGACATCTCCTCTTTGTATGGTAACGCATGTTTCAAGACATCCAAGGATGGCCAATGAAAAAAAAAATATAAAGATCATGACCGCTATGAAATCTTAATTTCTTACAAGGGACTCACAAATTCTCACAAAATTTTCTATCAATCCCTTTTTTCCTTGTCGTCTTGTGTTGTGTGCTGAATGGGTTCCATTTTGTTTTATTTTTGCAACAAAACAATTGAAAATTAATATTTAATGTTGAATTAACTAATGAGATGTACATAAACAAAAAATAAACGATTTCATACATTTGAAGCATGTTGTTATTGAGATGGCTCTTCCTGCAATGCAATTATGTCCATTTCCTTGACCATCTCCTTGTACACTTTTCTGGACATCCTTACTGACACATTTTGCATGTCATCTCATTCATCCCTTGGTATTTGCATGATATTCCTGGAAATGTAAAGTTACATTAAACTATTTTTATGTTGATATGAAAAATAAATATAGAATTTTTAAAATTATTAAAGGAATGAAGCTTTATAGTAGTTATAGATGCAATCATTTTTAGATATATATTCTACAATCATTTTTGTTGATTTCAATCCTTGCATAACATTCAACATATGTGAATTAGATTATTTGAAACATATTAGTGAATATTCTTAAGTACAATATTGCTTAAATTGGAATAAATAATTCATATTGACTTATTTTTTATTCATCTGTTTCGTCCCTTTGCAACTTTTCCATCAACATTTTATGGTCTTATGGAAATATATTGGTAAGCATATTATCAAGATTCCTCATTTTTCAGCTTTGCACACCACACATTAACCACTGCATATTAGTTAAATTTACAAATAATTCAAACAAATTAATTTAAATACATAAATTAAAAAAGCACTTACTTTCCTCATAATTCTAGATGTGCTTCCATCATGTTGACTAAAATTGTTGTTCATTGAACTCATCCATGCATTTTCTATAAATAAATAACATGGACCATTAAATACAAAAGCTATTAATACATTTCATAAAAAAATTATAGACGTGAAAATATAAAATATGTTTGACATCGGTGTGCTTAAATACATAAAACACCTTGGTGCTTTCTATACCACAATGCACTGATGTGTTGTGTAGATACAGGGTCACCATAAACGAAAAAATTATTTAGCATTTCAGGATAATAAAAAAAATTGTGTTCCTACCATTACCAGTGCATTATTATTATTTTGTGTAAGGCTGCACATATAACTATATTATAACATCAAAAGGAAACAAAGTTACAAAGATGTTCTTGTCTTGACCTCAAGGTGGTCTGAGAAGGTGAAACCACCAACCCAACCATGCAAATATACAGTCAGTTTTGTCAAGTTTTAAACAAAAAAGGCCCTCCCAATAGAGGGAAAACAAGCCCGAAATGTTTTGAAGAACTTAAATTTTTTAAACATCAACCCAATATCAACAGACCTATAGGATAAAAACCTATCTTAAATCATAAGAACCTCTATTAGCGCAAGCGTTCACCACGGATAGAGTCAGAGCATTATTAAGTGATAGGGAAAGCCTTGTATTCTGAGCTCAATGTATCCTCCACTGGAAGCTTCATTAGTAGCGGCTCCATCTTGAACAATATACCTAGGTCTCCCAGCTCTAGACGTCAAATTTTTCAAGTAGGATCTGTGACATGCTCAATCGGTAGGTGATTGTTTTGCACGTCCTGCATCTTCCTTCTCCGAGGGCTGACTACATTATCCCATGTGCTTCGAATGCTTCATAGAAACATTGTGAGAAACCGATTCAATGATATTGTTCCCACATAGACTAGAATTCTGTGCACCCATTACTTCAAACCCTTTCCCAAACAGAGTTTGTCCCCATTCGAAATTCGACTTCCAAATTGTTTAGGATCTCTACAATTTTCTCAATACTAGTTCTTATGTCTAAGGAAACAGTCTTAGAATTCCACCATTGCGCTTGGATGTACTCCATTAACAAACCCAACATTAATTTACCACCCAATAGTTGTTTATCTTTCCTTCTAAACTCGTTGAAGCGAGCTGGTGTAAGAAAATACCCCCTTCCTAGTCATCAATTAAACATCTGATCGAAGCAAATATTGAATTTATGTATCCACCACCTCGATAATTTACACACCCTTGAAAATGTGAGGCAACCTAGCCACTGCTCTGTTGCCTTGGATTTCCTCTCTTTTGGGTGGCCATGGTGCAGACACAGAACCAAATAATCGAAATTCTTAATTACAGACAAAGATCCAAATGATTCCTATGCGATACCATTGACGGATTTCCATGCAAATAAATATTTTTCTCCACACGCAGGGGTGATCAACCGTCCCTTCATCATGAATGTAGATAGTCATGTAATTCATTGTTTTCATCACTTGAGGAGCCGTTGTCGTAGGAATCATAAAGGTTTCCATTAACGTGAACCTCTACTCATTTAATCTGCCCATCCTCAGTACACATGTTTGCATGTGGGCTAGTAGCTGACATGGTGCTCACGTGCCAACACTTGGCTACTATCCACATCCAGGGACCTCTGTTATTATTATAAATGCATTGATGTGTTAATGTGATACCTTCCATCGAGAATCGAGAGATGATTTTTTGCTTTTTTGAAAGTAAAATATACGACCACGCATGTCACATTCGGTGAGCTATTAACAAAAACACACTAGTGCATTACGGGTATATAAACGCACCGAACATGATGCACACATTTTTTTTATTGAAAAAAAAAACAAAAAAAAAACTTGACAAGGTCGACATGGTTACATATTCGACTCAAAAAGTTTCCCCATCTCACCCTACACTTTCTATATATAATCACAAACTCATCACGTATAAAATCCCAAAAAGGAAAATTGTAATTGTGTTTCAATAGAGGGATTTAAACTGTAATATAAAATTTTCAGCCACATAATTGCAGTGATATAAAATGAAAAGGAGATAGAAAATAATATTTGCAACATTGAAGGTAACTATGATTTTTTTTCTTCGAAACATAGTTAAATCTAAATAGGATAATAAGATATATAGTAATAGTTTACATACTTGAAATTTCTACTATGCAAGGTTTTGTTTGATTCACCATATCAAATTTTTTTTGATCCTCAGAATATTCCAGTTACTCCAAACTCAAACCTTCTACAACTGTAAGTTCCATCAATCACCCTAATCTGAGCTATGCACACTACAAAAACTAATGACTTAGGTAATGTTTTATATCTTCTTTACTACTGCATAGTAGTCACAAGGTTTTTTACAAGATCTGTGAATTTCCTTAAAGTTTATAACCCTGACATAGTCCTTCCTATACAAACTGTATTCCCTTTCATGGTTACCAAGCTCTCAAGGAATGCAAGTGAACCCTCCAAGAACTAGGAATGATTACCCCCTATAAGGTTCTCTCTCTACAACTTTATTTTTTGGAGAAGGTTCATATTCATAAACTTGACTGCTCTCTCTTGCATGGGAAACATGTTCTTTTATTCCTTGTTTTACTTCTTTTATTCTCTTTTTTACGTTGGATCAGTAATCTGCCTTAGTACCTTAATGATCTACCTAGGATACATAAACATTGGCCTTGTGCTATGTTCTATGGTCTAACTTAGGTCATACTGATCAATATTGGTCAAATAGGTGATTCTGGCTCATTAAATGCATTTGAGGCACTCTCGTTTGAACATCCTGACATTTTAGGCTATGCATTAATTGCAAAAAGTTCCATCTTTGACTAGGAGTGCTAGTGTGCATGAAAGTGGGTTTTTGTGGTCTCCTTGGCATTTATTTTCCTCCTAGAGATTCCTCCACTCACCCATGTGCTCTCGCATGCTTTCCTTCCCTCATTTATGAACCAGAAGTGCTTCTTACCTATTCACACATGTTCACACATGGATTTGTGATAGTTTGGTTAGGTTTGGGAGCCTATTGGCCAACCTATGGGGGTTTAGGGGTCAAATACTAGTCTGACACTTGGATGCATTCACATGGCCACCAGGGGCTCACAAATTGTCTCCAATGTACTATAAATATGTATCATACATACCTACAAGGTGTGCTATAGTATAATGGTTATATATTAGCACCTTTCACATGTGTCATTCCAGCTATTTCAGTCTCTTTGTTTTTCTCTTGCATATTTTGTCAAACACTTTGATGGTGAAATTGTTATATATCCTAGATCTACTTGAGAAGAAATTCTCACATGGTATCAAAGCTAGTTGGAGCTTCCAACAAATCTAGTGAGGTTTGAGGGGTTGTTTAGGGAATATTTCTAGTTTATCTGAGTGTTTTTCATTGGAGGTTTGTACAACAACTTCATGGATTCTCAAGAACTTCCTCTCCTTTCCCCATTCAACTATTCTGAATGGAAGTCTAAGATGTGTGAATATCTCAAGAGGCAATGTCTCTATGATGTGTCCATTGGTGTTGTGAGAGAGACAGAGTCCCGTCAAGAGAAGTGTGATTGGCTTAATGACAATGATAGAGCCTATGGAACTATGTGTCTCACTATACCTCCTACCATACACTATGTGCTTCATTCTATTGAGTACCCATTTCAGCTTTGCAGAAATCTAGATGAAGATCTTGGCATCAAGCAAGAATATGTGAGATATATGGAGAGCAAGCAAATGTGCACCTCCTTATGTGTTCTCCCTCCTATGATCTTGACCTCATGCATTTCTCAAGAAGTTGTTCGAACAGTGAAGAAGAAGTAGTAGCCAGAGATTCAACAAATGATCCAACTCAAGTTTCTTCCTCTGTGGCTTCTTATCCTTGTCAAGAAGCTATTTTTCATGAATATAGAATATGAGTTGTTTCCATCACTACTGTTGAAGAGTTATCTATCTATTCTACACCCTTCTCCTCTATGTTTTATGTTACAAGAGGTGAAGATGTATTGCTAGTTGATGTTCACAGTGAGCCTTCTTTAGAAGATGGGTTTTCTTCACATGAGAGTATTGGTTCGAAAGATGGAGAGGTTTGGATGTAAAGTGAATATATCTCATTGTTTCACACTCTTTTTCCCAAGTATTCCTACACCATGAATAGTAGAGTTCCTTCAAGTTCATATGAATATGGAGAATCCTTTGCCATCACAATGGCACATTTGGGACTCTCGTTCCACCTTCTTGGAGCTGATTACAACCTCCATTCAAAGTTGATGCTTCAAGATCCTTATGAATCACTTGGGGTCACCTATTCTCTAGCACTTCAAGTGTCTTTTGGGAATGACATCCTGTTTGGTTCGAGGTTCAAGTCTGAAGAGCACCATTCACTCTCATATGAGTGCATTTTAGTTGTTCTACATGGTATGAGGATTCATCATGCAGTTGTTCCTAAGTTGGTTGAGCACATTCCACTTCTTCCCAAGAAGAATATTTCTCCAGACATACTCATTTATTTTGGAGTGTATACAATTTTGTTTCTATGTCATAAACCATTTTTGAGGGGAGGTTTTGTCCCATGAGGTTTTCCTCCTTACCTCAGTTACATGGATCAATAAAATTTTGTTGTAAAAGGTGATTTGTGCCTTATTTGCCAAGGCCTTAATAAATCATGTGATGTACTAAGTCAGGATTAAGGTGGGGGTGTTGGAGCTATAATCTACCTTAGTACCTTAATGATCTACCTAGGAGACATAAACATTGGCCTTGTGCTATGTTCTATGGTCTAACTTAGGTTATACTGATCAATATTGGTCAAATAGGTGATTCTGGCTCATGAAATGCAGTTGAGGCGCTCTAGTTTGAAAATCCTGACATTTCAGATTGTGCATTAATTGCAAACTAGTTCCATCTTTTACTAGGAGCGCTAGTGTGTGTGAAAGTGGTTTTTTGTGGTCTCCTTGGCGATTTTTTTGTAGATATTCCTCCACTCACCCATGTGCTCTCCCATGATTTCCTTCCCTCATTTACGAACCAAGCATGATTCTTACCTATTCACACATGTTCACACATGTATTCATGACAATTTGGTTAGGTTTGGGAGCCTATTGGTCAACCTAGGGGGGTTTAGGGGTCAAATCCTAGTCTGACACTTGGATGCATTCACATGGCCACCATGGGCTCACTAATTGTCTCCAATGTACTATAAATATGTATCATACATATCTACAAGGTGTGCTGTAATATAATGGGTATATATTAGCACCTTTCACATGTGCTATTCTAGCTATTTCAGTCTCTTTGTTTTTCTCTTGCATATTTTGTCAAACACTTTGATGGTGAAATTGTTCTAGCTCCTAGATCAATTTGAGAAGAAATTCTCAAATTTTGCTTTTCAAGAAGTAGTTAGGTTTTATTTTGAATTCTCTCCATTTCTTTTTATTTTTAATATATTAATATCTATTTTCCCTCACCTTATCTTAGTTCCTTGTTAACTCTTTATGTATTATTAGGAGTTTAGTCCCCCTCCTAGTATGATTGGCCCCTCTTTATATTGGGTTGTTCCTAAATCAAGTTAGAAACACTAAGTAGATAAAAATATAAAGAATCACATCATTTATAAATAATCCAGAGTGTTCCCACTCAACATTAATCAATGTATGAAATGTCTAATTATTATTGATGCTCCATAGTTTCCCAACTCAAAATCAAATAATAATGTATCTAAGTCCTCTAGGAATTCATTAACAAGGGGTACATACCTAGGATATTACACTAATTGAATAAAATTCTTGGTTGAGAGTTTAATATAACACACTCCAAAATGAATTTCCCAACTTCGCATTTTCACATAGGGAATAAGCCTTCTACCCATGGGTAGCGACTCAAACCCAACCAATAATAGTTCAAGGATGAGAAACCTTCCCCTTGGATCAAGAAAATGGAAAGGAATCCCAAGTTGTATTACAATATATCATAGCAATGAAATCCAAAGCAAGTTAATTTACGGTGTACATGGTGGGATCAATCTGTACATAGTGGAGAGGATCAAGCCTCAGTGGAGAAGCTTAACATACATAATTATTGTGCAAGCTTAATGCACAGATCGTCTCTATCTCAAAGGAGATAGAGGACCTATGCGCATCACGTGGAACTACCAGAGATTAAATCAATGTTTTAATAAGAATGTGTTGAATAACATGGAGATCGATCCACTTACCATGAATGTGGATTGCCGCAAATCTGAGTGTGAGTGCATAGGAAGAGAGGTCGAATATTTGGCCATATGAATAACCCCCTTCCTCCTTGCAATCTCCTACCTTCACTCTTTGATCAACGAGGATATAGATAGGGAGGCCATGGCCATGGATCGATCTCCCTCCCAACACTTTAATAACACTATAGCTCTACAAATTGGAAAGAGGGTTAGGAATTAGGTCGACCTCCTTATTTTAAATGGGAGAGAAAATTGTTGCTAGATTTTTCCAGGAAATCATGGGAGGAAAGGCCATAATTACAGGCATTGATGGAAGCCTTGGATGGTTCCCTCGCATGCATTAAGAAGGACAGTAATTTCCTTGACATCCACCCAAACACCACCTCAAATTGATGGCAGCAGTTGTATGTTTCCATAATGAATGTATTGAAGAATGGAAGCCTCCTCCATGGGGCCAACGTGGAGGATGGAGTGGGGATAATTCGACTAGCTGTGTGGTCATGTATTTGGCAAGGCATGTCAAGATCTATGAGCACTTGGATACCATGATTAAGCTACTGTAAGGATATATAATTAACTACTAGACCATTAACTAATGGCTATAAGCTAGCATGGATAGCATAATAATAATAATTTATAAGTTTCCCTATGTAAATGAATAAATAAGCTAGGCAGTTAACGGAATGTGCATAAGTATAGTGTAAGTGTTGACCCCCTCATTGATAGTGAGGAGAGTGTTCAATAATTATGTGTGTGTATGTGCAGTGTTATTATAGCCATGCGACATGGACCTGGAATCTAGGATGACCTGTATGCATAAGGATGGTATAAACCGAGGTTGATATTGAATCTTGTAAATGGAAATTGAATTGGAAATTCTAAGATAAGACTTGAGACTTTTTTGTAAGGAGCAGGAAAGGGAAAACGTATAATAATAACAACAACAACAATAATAATAATAAGTAGGATGGGTATGTGACAATTCTTAATTTGGCTATGAGCCTAATATTCATTGTTATTTTTTCAATCACATGCACATTCTTCATCTAGGATTTCATTTGGTTTTCACTCACATTTAGCTTGTTACTCATGGGATTTTCTAGGTTGTATAATACCAACTTCCGTTAAAATATGTATATGAATGTAATAAGGCTTAAAATTTACAAATAACACATGAATTAATAGGTCATCCCTGATATGTCATTCATTGTTCTCCCCATTAAGGTACATTTTCTTTAGGTACCTATGATATGACTAAATCACATTGTTTGTGTCTTAATTTGAATGGGGAAACTTTTTATAAGATTTTACCCACATATCTATTAAATGAAGGGGGTTAGTGACAAAGTAGTATCTAAAAGTATTGTAATAGGGGATATAATAATAACACAAATCTACATAAATATGCTTACAAATTTTATTGTTGTTTAGCCAAGTGGTTTTAAAGTACTTCAAAAACTTTTCTTGATCATGGAATTCATCAAATACCTTTGTAATTGATTTTTTTACTTTTCTATCATCCAAACATGGATGCATGATTTATCCCAAAGAACGGAAATTTGAGATTTTATTTTCCTTTTCACTAACTTTGCTTAAACCATTCTTAATTCGTGCACGCTGAACATGCCATATGCATAGTAATATTGATGAATCGATAAAACACTTGAAATGAAATGAAATTAAAATAATGTATATATGTAGTTAAACATTATTTCTCTCTCCCCCTCCCCTCTAAAAGTACTTAAACAAGTCACCTTAAAGCCTCAATCTCAACCACAACACCACGTGTAATAAAATCATGAACATGCCAATATGGTCGTTATTTCATTCCCATGTTAAACAACTATGCTAACCATTTTTGAATATCCTCTATAGTATTATGTGATAAAATAACCCCAGCTATTGGGACACCTTTATTGAAAACCATCCATGTTTAAAGTTCACACTACATTCAAATAAACACATAATTATATTTAAAATCCTCACATAGGGAATCATTTTAATAATTATAATTAAATGAGATTCACGAGAAATGTGTACTCACCCCATATTTGTTTGTGTGAAATGTAGATTACGTGGATATAACATTATTTTGTGAGTATTTCACCATCATTTAACTCATTCAACTTGTTTTTATACCAATGATAAATGGAATGTTTTGAACAACATCTTGTTTTTGGTAGAAAAAAATATATGTAAAAATTGATTGTACCAATAATCCACTCTAGTTGGATCACTTTGGTCCTTCATAAATTATTGTCTTTTTAGATCATTGTATATGTTTAAAATATATTGTCTTCTCACCAAGGTATCTCCATTGATCTATGTGAACAACTGACCAGATTCATGCTCCACATTAGAAATGAATTTATCCCATATCATTGTGACATTAAAACCATCTTCAACCATTTGTTTCACACTAGCTTGCTGTTGGGTGTTTAATTGTCTTAATGAATTCACCAAATATTTAATTTATCGACCGGTGTTTGCAAACTTGGAGTTGAAACAAAATATATGCTAAGGTAGAAGGGTACCTAAAGTATTGTATAAATATTTAATAATGAAAAGATCGAAAGATCTTTCAAAATGAAAAACCGAGTGAAACTTCAGAAATACAAATACTAAGTTAATTAGACTTGACCAAAACCAATAGATCAAAGTAGTATCAATCTATACTACTCTACTCTATGAACAATAATTGAAGAGATATAAACAATTCTATTCTAAGAAACAAGACTTGATCGAAGGTAAACTACTCTTTATAATGAAACTATTGATCAATTATTCAGATTCTAATCTAGGAATTAGAAAGTCTATGAACAAGTTCAAAAACCTATCAAGGAAATGATTCATCTTATAACTAACTATATGAAGACAAGAAACTGTATGATCTGAAGCAACGTTACAACCACTTAATAAGCCTAAGAAATTCAATAGTTGGAGTATTCATGCATTTAATAAATACTCAAAACTAAGCTAAACTAACTAATTCCATTCTCCTTGAGGATTTTGAGGATAGTGTCAAGTGTGACAGGAATTGAAGGGAATGTATAGAAATGACTTTCAAAGGTGACAAGGAAACTGGACAGAAGTAAATCTAATTTAACCTCTACAAAGATATGTAAGCTAAAAAGTGTCCAATTACAAGAGAATGTAAACATTGTAATCTGTTCTTTATTCATAAGGAAATGATACTTAAAATCTAGCCACAATACTTGAAATGAAATGCTAATTAGCAAAAGTACAAATATTAAATTTTCTAATGACTATTTAGAAATGAAACTTGAGATGTCTATCTAATTCATGGAAATTCCTATCAACATCAAATGATATCTATAAAACATTGACTAAGTATAAGACAAGAACTTTAAATGACTGAAACCAATACCAACTTGCAATCAAGACCTACAACAGAAAGACAAGGTGCTCTTATGTTACCTCTATCACAAATCAACCTATCTGCTAAGGAAACTATAAAGGTGCAATGAACCCAGTTGAAAACTTGAGAATACTAGGTTACAAAAGCTCTTTTACATATTGAAAAATAATGGATCTATATTAAAAACATATGAATTTATAAAACTTAGATTGAGACTAGTTCTTGGTCTATTCTATTGACAGAAATGAAAGAACTTGAAACAATGAAACTAAACCAACCAAAACACTGTGTAAAATGGGAATAAAGGACTAATTAAAAGCTCGCATCCAAACTGGAAATGAAATACTAAACTGATTTAAAAATAAGACAAGTTGATATGTAACCAACTCTATGATAACACTGTAAACTATCACTGCATTTATCACTTCAACTGTTAAACAAGGAACATTTATATACTTGGAATAAAAGACTAGTTATATTTCCTAAAACAGAGCTATATGCAATATTCTTTAATAGTAACAATTCTAGTGATAAGAATTCAAAAAGGTAATACTTAGAATTATTCTAATTCTGCTCGTCTTCTTCAAAACATGAACTACTATGGAGATCATAATAAACTTCTACTCTTTAACTTGTCACTAAACTTACCTACCAAGTATTAAAAACTATCCTGAGCTGAAGCTTATACACAAACTTGCACAATAACAAAATGAAACTACTTTTCTTCTAAGATAACTTGAAGAAATCCTAAGCTTAGGAATAGATCTAGATTCAATGGAAAAAAAAACAACACTTCTCCATTGATTGTTAACCCCTTACGCCACTTGGCTAAACTTCCAATAAGAAATGGGTTTTTTACTATTTCGTGAACGTAAATGGAGATGGATAAAAAACTGCTATATTTTGTATTTAATAACACCAATATTACTGATATATAAATCAAAATGTATGTCCTATTGCACAATGACTACGTGGGATTAAAACCGTTGGGTATAACCACGGCTACAAACGACCTATATCTTAATATGAATTTTAATATGACATACTCAGAACAAATTTCAATCTCAACTAAATACGGAACATGCACAAATTCAAACCCTATCTAGTCACAGATAAAATGCAGAAGGAAACATTGACAATATGAAAGGTTAGGGCATACGATTGGACAATATTTGACAAAGATACATGATTATGTTCATACAACAATTGAACATTTTTTACAGGGAAACGATTTGCACAACAAAATTATGTAGCTAAATGATTTGCACAATTACTTAGATGTACGATTGCAACAAATTAAAATATATGCACAGGTAATTTCACTGTTTTTGAGGGGCACAGGTAATGTCACTGCTGTTGAGGGGCCCTCTCAAGAGACAGTGGAAGATTCTACGAAGTTTAGTCACCAACCATCAAATGGAAAACACAATCACAGAACCAAATAAGAGATTTTATATCAACTGAAAATGCAAATTACAGAGTATATGTCGACAGGCCTTTTCACAACCCATTACGTCGTTATATAGTTTTTACAATGGAGATACAAGGTCCACCCTTTTAGTGGTTGACCTCTCTAATAATATAATGTATTAAAGACTGAAAACAACTTCATTTATGAACTAGATTGAACAAGATGTATTTCTCCAAATCGTGCATAATGGTTTCCTGGCCATTAAACAGTGGATCCGATGGAGGTTTGGGCCAGTTCCAACATGAATATTCTCAAGCAAGAGCTCACGAACCATAAGGGCTAGGTGAGCTACGAAACCCACGTCTTCATTTGCGTCTTCAATTCTCCCAATTATGCTAACAAACGACTTCTGAGGTGCGAACGAAAGGTTGAATGATCCTCTACATACAAATGATAGCCCAAATGATTGTCTATATGACAACCATAGTCTGTAACAACAAAAATATATTCCCAATAGATTCAACAATGCTAATGTAACATTAATTTTCCATAAAAATGATAATTCGATGAAAATTTATAAGAAAGTCATATGAGTATAAAAAATGGATACCTGAGTCAAAATTGGTGTCTGAATGATAAAAGATATGAGATTGATATACTAGGAATGACAAAAATGATACCAATGTAGCATGATTATGGGTCCAAAATGATGACAAAATTGGACATCAACACAGCCCCAAAATGAGGATATGCCAGGTCCCATTGAGCAAAAAGAAAAGAAAATCAGGAAGAAGGCTGACCTGCGACAATAACTGCCTTCGAATTTGAGGAGGATGAAGTAGACTTTGGTTTAGGCTTCTTGGATTGAGCCTGTAAGGTACCATATCTAGTCCGAAGATATGATAAGTTGTAATGGATTTATTAATCTCCTCGACACTTTTCACTTGAAGACGTAATTCCACATTTTCTTGACGAAGCTTAGTAATTAAGCCAACATATATTTGATTTTGACTTGTCAATCGTGCCACTTCTTTTGTTAAATGATCCACTGTCTGGTGGCTTGGAGTAATTTGTTCGGTAGGCTATTCAACATTCATATGAGAACCCAACCCTTTTGAAAATTTCCTAGGGTTAGCATAGGTGGTTGGTTTTACATGGTCCTTGGATAGAGGGAGAGTAGGAGAAAGTCCAAGAATAGAAACTTCAGGAAAATCAGCAAGGGCAACACACAATACAAGGGTAGGCTCACTTGGATGAGTGTTAGGATTGGATTTCTGAATGATGGGATGAACATGATTCACCCCTCTACACTTAGTGGGTATTTGTGAGAAGAGTGGAGGATCAATTGTCACATCTTTGTGAACAAGCTCAGAAGAGGAAGAAGAGCGACTAAGCTGCTTCGTTCCTGAGAGATACTCATCAAATTGCATAGGATTAGGTTCTCTCTTTACTCAGGTAGAGGTATGGTTAGGTTCACTACTACGAGTCTACTAGAACAAATACGTTTTCGAGAGGCAGAAGCAGAGGATTTAACATGTGGCTTCTTATCCAGATGTGGATTCAAAATTGCAAACATCAAATTCTCCCAAGTTTTCCCTGTTTCCTTCAGTTGATGGATAATTAAAATATTGATGAGGCCATGGTGATACAGGCTTCCAAAGGGATTGACAGTATTCTTCCTAAATTGATTTGACATTT
Source organism: Pseudotsuga menziesii (assembly GCA_001517045.1). Taxonomy (NCBI): domain Eukaryota; kingdom Viridiplantae; phylum Streptophyta; class Pinopsida; order Pinales; family Pinaceae; genus Pseudotsuga; species Pseudotsuga menziesii. The sequence continues at coordinate 474,652 of LPNX010891092.1, read as the reverse complement.
TCTTGAGGCTTTGTAGGAAATAGAATGGAAATTAATAGTCTGATTAAGGACAAAATGCGCTAATAACTGAAGATGACAAGCCTTAAAGATTGTAAACTTACCCTCGCAGGTGACGAGGTGGATAATAATGATTAAGGGGTCCAAATACTCTGGTTTAACCCATTCTTGGTGGAATCCTTTGGTGCTTGCAACATGGTGGTAGTCTAGCTTGAAAGCGAAATCAAACGTTGACCAAAGAAGGAAAAGGTGTTTATGCCACCAAGCACCCTTTCGAGGAAGCCTCGTAGCCATTGCTATAGACTCTCCAGTTACTGGGAACACAAGAGAACCAACCCGAGCCATCTTTCCATCAATTCCCTTGGAAATTATCAATGAAATCTCATCATCGTGGCCCTAGAAGAGGTGAAGAAATGAACCCCAGCTTGCCTGGAGGAACAACTCACAGCATACACAAAATTCAAGGATTTGAAGCAACTCCTGGTAGTTTTCGAGTTTGTGACGGGTAGGCATGTTGACATAGGCAAGTGAAACAATGGATGTGACTGAAAGGAGGACAACGAATGGGGGATAGAAAGTGGAAATGGAATGAGAAGATGCAGATATAATTAATCCTAAAATAGGGTCTGAATGGATGGCTGAATAACCAAAGGATAGAAATCGACATGCTTGGATGATCAAATCATCATTTGGATTTAAATCATAGATCATAATGATGTAAAATCCATTTGATGAAATTATAATGGTTATATTAACTCTTCAACTAATGTCCAAAGTTATAAAATTTGGGCAGGTTGAAGAAAGAAAAGATTCGTCATTATGAAATCGTAGAGGATCGTTAAAAAACACGATGACCTTAGTTGGCTCAAAAATAAAATGATAAATCCCCTGCATACGAATTAATTCAGATGAAAATTGTATGGACATAAGCAGACAATTATACAATTTTTTTGAAGACTATGTTTACATGAAAATATCCAGATTGGCCAACTGTTTGTAAAGTTGTTAACATCAGAGAATGATAAACATAAAAAAAAATTATAATTTTTTTCACAGGTGCAGAGATGATACTGATTATTTATGATATGATTATCAACCAGATTTGTCATTCCATGATTGAACTTTGAAAACTGTATACCTTGGTATATTTTAGCAGTGATGTTACAGGGTTATAGTTTCATTTAGACCTTCATTCGACACTTCATTTTTTTCATACATTCATTCAATCCTTCTCTTAGCAGGCCTTTGACTTCTGGCAGAATATGCTCCTTGACTTCTGATTGTGCAAAATATTTTTGAGTTGTAGCTAAGGTCCTTTTTAAGTCTGCATAAAATGAAACTACTGCTTTTGTGACTGTTCCAAAAAAAATGAGAATAATGTAATTGCAGCAAAGAAACTGGGTGAAGAAATGGATGCTGTCAGCTGTGCTTCAAACTCTATATTGGAAGAGTGGTATAGTAGCTGGGCATTTGAGCTGCTGAGTTATCAGACACCTAATTCCTCTTGAAACAATATAGATGATGAGCCTGTTCAACCTGTTCTCCTTTTTATTGATATGAACCAAAAAAACTTTGGTATTCTCATTCGTTACTTGTGTCTTTTCTGCAAAAACATAATTACTTCATAAGACCCTTTAGGACAAATACCTTGATTGATTCACAAGTAAATAGAAAATGAAAACAATTCTTAGTCAATTTGTTTCATAATAAGAAAACATTCTATTTGCATCAAAGACTCTTGTCCTAGATTTCTACTCCCTATTGATTTTCGGCACTTTACTGCCTATGAGTGAGTGGATGGGGGAGAAACTATGAAAACCTATTATGGATTGGGATGGTATATGGGTTTAAAGGACAACTGATTTCCTCTGTTTTTTTAGTAGCTCATAGTGTCATATTTGCAAAATATATTGCTAAATCGATAATATATACGGTTGATTATATTAATATGTGGTGGATGGAGCCAAAAGATAATAACAAAAATAATCCTATCAGGCCAAGATTTGCTCCCTCAAATGATCACAACGGTGTTTCTCAAAGGTAATATCTCAAAGTCCTGTCCTGTGACTATTCAGAAGGATTTCCCCAAGTACTAACTTGACAGCTAAGTTAATATGTACTAAGAATTTCTGAACATCAAATGAATGACAGGAAAATTAGCTATCAATCTTAGGTAAGGAAAAAGAGTAATTGAAAAATATTTGAAGAGTTTATAACACACAGAACCATTAAAGACTAGTGCTAGAATGACAGGAATTTATTTTCACAATTTTAGTTTCTGGCTGCAATCATCAAATAACCAAGGAAGTAGTATTTCAAAATTTATAAGATACTTCCCTTTCTAGCGAATGAAGCTCAAGAGGTTTGGTTGTAAGAATATTTCCTATGGAAAAAAAGCATGAGTTAATAGTCAAGAATGGTTGTTATTATTAAAAAAAATAGAAATATATACATATAAACAAATAGAAGTAACTCAGAATAAAATCAAGAACTAGAAGAGGGAGAAGAAGCTTCCCCTTCTACCAGCTCCATTGTCTCCTGTTGTGAAATATCCTGCAAAAAATTTTGTTTAGAAATTGTCTTATGATAAAGCCTTAGTCTATTCCTATTAACAACAAAAGAAATCTAAGCATCATTAATTGTCTTAATTTCTACTGACCCATTATCAAAAGCTGTAACCACCTCATATGGACCCATCCAATGGGTACTTAATTTTCCCTTCAAACTCTTGTACCTTGAACCAAATAGTAGAGCCCAATCCCTAATTTTGAACTGCTTATGTTTAATAAATTTATCATGCCATTTCTTTCGTTGATTTTGTATTATCATTGTTCTTTGGAGTGCATCTTGTGTAATCTCATCTAACTCATTAATCTGTAAAATACGTTGTTTTTATGCTTCTTCCAAATACATGCCTAATTGTACAACCATACGAAAAGTTTTTACTTGGAATTTTATAGGTAAAAGAACTTGTTTCTGATATACCAGCTCATAGGGTGTATGTCCAATAGTGTTCCTCCAGGTTATTCGATAATATCACAGGGCCTCTGGGAGTCTATCTTCCCAGTCCTTATGATGTAGCTGAATGGTTTTGGTTAAGATAGCATCCAATACTTTGTTGGTCGATTCTACTTGGCCATTATCCTGTGGGTGGTATGGCGAGGATTTACAATTTTGGATGCCATACTTTGTAGTAAGTTCTTTCATCAATTTGGAGGTGAATTGAGAACCTTGGCCAGTGACAATTTCCCTAGGCACACCAAACCGAGTAAATATCTCTTCATATATAAATTCTACCACGGATTTCTTTGTGGCTCTAAACAAAGCTTTAGCTTCTACCCACTTGGTGACATAGCCCGTGCAAACTAATATATACTTCTTTTTGAGGGTCATAGGAGAGATTGGCCCTACAAAATCAAGAGCCCATTTCTCAAAAGGCTCAATCATGACCTATGGCTGTAAGGGAATCTGACCAGCTGACGTAGGTCTACCCATTCTTTAGCAACTACCACATCCTCTAACATACTTGGAAGCATCCTTGAAAATGCTTGGCTAGTGATATCCAGAGTGCAACACTTTATATGCTATCCACTTGTCAGAAAAGTGCCCGCCACATGGCCCATCATGGCATGCGTGGAGTATTTTTGCCATCTCATTCTCCCTTACACATCATCTGATAATAAGATTTGGGCCAGTATGAAAAAGGTCATTGTCAACCCAAGAGTATTTAGAACTATGAACTATAAATCGATATTTATCGTGTGGGGACAAGTGGTTTGGTAACTTCCCAGTTGCTAAATAATTATCAATGTATGCAAACCAAGTAATTTGGACAGACACAACAAATAGATGTTCGTCAGGAAAATGATCATCAACAGGTTTAACACCGTCATCATGTTGAATACGAGAGAGAAAATATGCTACCAAATGATCTTGACCAGGTCAATCAATGAAGATGATGTTAAACTCTTGTAATAGAAGAAGCCACCCTACTATTGGTAATTGGTTTGTTCATTAAGAATCTAATGGCAGAGTGGTTTGTATGCACAAAAAATTCATATCCTATAATGTAATGGTGAAATTTGTTGATAGCATAAACTATTGCCAAAAAATCGTTTTTAGTAACCATGTAATTTAATTTGGCAGGAGTTAGATTCTTGCTAATGAAATAAATTGCATATGATGCTTGGCCTTCTTTTTGACCTAGGACCCCTCCGGTGGCAATGTCAGAAGCATCAGTGGATATATGGAAAGGGAGGAACCAATGAGGACCCATAAGTATCGGTGCCGCTGATAAATTATCCTTTAAGACCTCAAAATTATTTTGACAGGATTCAGTCCATTGGAATTCTGCATCCTTCATAAGCAGCTTAAACATTGGTGCAGCTATTTTAGTGAAGTTTTCAATAAAACGTCGGTAGTAGCTTGCATGGCCAAGAGAGCTGCTTACCTCTTTTTGAGTCTTTGGAGAGGGAAGGTTAACAATTACTTCTATTTGGCAGGGTCTACCTTGATTCCTTGAGAAGAGACATGATGTCCCAAGGCTATACCCTCGGTTAATAACATTTTACAATTTTCATGACTAAGGGATAGGTTTGTCTCTTGACATTGGACCAGGACCTCTTCAATATGATCAAGAGCCTCCTAAAATGTATTACCATAAACTGTAAAATCATCCATATACACTTCTATGCAGTCATGCATAAGATCAACAAAAATTCCTAAGACTGCACACTGAAAGGTGGCAGGTGCATTACATAGGCCAAATGGAAAAACTCTATAGGCATATGCCCCCCATGGGCAAGTAAAAGTAGTCTTATCCCGATCCTAAGGTTCTATCATAGATCTGATTGCACCCACTATTCCCGTTAAGAAAAGAAAAGTATTGTTTACTGGATAGGATGTCTAACACTTGGTCAATAAAAGGCAAGGGAAAATAGTCTTTAAGAGTATCCTTATTCAACTCTCGGAAGTCAACACAAATACACCATTTCCCTGTGAATTTATTTGGGACTACCACTAGAGGAGATACCCATTTACTTTCTAATATTGGGTATATAAAACCATCATTGAGGAGTTTTTGTAACTCTTCTTTAACTATGTCCTTCAAAGCGGGATGTATCCACTTCCAAGGCTGCTTTACAGGTGGTATCTCTGTATCCATGTAAATATGGTAAATACAAGTATCAGGGTGTATACCCTTCATATCAGTGTATTCCCATGCAAATGCTACAGATTGACTTCTAAGAACCTTGATCAACTGCTCTTGTTGGTTTTCACTCAACCCCGCGTTTATGTGTAGAAATTTCCTAGGGCTGACTTCACAAGGTATGGTATAAGACCTTGTATGCTCTTCAATTGCAAAGACAAATGATGTATCTGCAAATGTTGAGAGGTCCAAATTTTCTTGAAACTCATCTCCAAAAATTTGATCGAATTGAGCGAAAGACTAAGGAAAATCTATACAAGTTGTTGACAAAATAAATGATTTAACACATTTTCAGTAGTCTGCTCCTGAAGTGCCCAGGAGTAATCACTAGGAAGGAAAAGGTCTTCAAATTTTTCATCCCCAAAAGGGTAGTCTAACCACCACAGGTTTTTAGTTACTGGTTGTGCTGGGGAGTATAAAGCGAGTTTCTACGTAGACAACCCATTAGAAATGGTCATTTCCCCATCCCTACATCCTATAAAGGCGTTAGCAGTAGCTAGCCATGGTCTTCCCAGAATAATAGGATGTCATTTAGAAGGATCCATTGATTCTACAACCATGAAATCAATGGGGTATTCCCATGAAGCTATTGACACAATAATATCATCCAGAACTCCAACAGACTTTACCGTGGTGCGGTCTACTAGTTCTAGGATTGTAGGGGTAGGTCGAAGAAATTGTCCCAACTATAAAGTTTCTAAAACTGTGGTGGTCATCATATTAATAGTAAAACCTAGATCAATAAGCGTATTTCCTATGGAAATATTATTTACAATAGCAGTTACTATTGGACTCCCCGAATTTGTATATTTTTCAATTCTAGAATGGTTTGTCATACACTCAGACATATCTCCTATAACATGAATTGTGGGGGGATCTTTCTATTTCTTACCCGGCCGTTTGATACGAAGTTCCTTTATTAACTTGATGTAAATTGGTATATCCTTAATATCCTGTAATAGAGGAATGTTGACACAATTTTTTTTTAGTTCATTTAAAATATCATACTCAGGATGAATCACAGGTTTTTCTATTGCTAGTCGTTCTGGAAATGGAGGGGTTTTTCGTTCCTGAGTTGGTTCTTCCTGAGGATAGGTATGCACTGGAATTTTTGAGATGCCCACATTCTTTAAAATAATTTCATTCATGACTTCATTGGGATCTTCTTTTTCTTCATCCTCCTCATGAATGATGACTGATGACTTGGGTTTGTCATTCACAACTCTTCCAGATCGTAATTGGATCTTGTGCACAGGTGCAGTCAAAACAACATAAGATGGAAGAGTTTGAAATTCAATGTTGTTAAGATCTTGAGTTGTCTTATTGTTTGGGTTAGGTATCGACTGTGCAGGTAATATTGTGGGTCGTGGGGGATTTATATTCTGGAAATGATGAGGTTGTTTTGTAATAAGGGAAACCGGAGGCACAAACCCAGGAAAAAATTGTTGGATATTGGGTGGGTGATGAGGATAAGGATGATTATTTGTGGGAATATATGGAGAATGAGTGTATACTTCTCCTCTCCACCCCTATGGCCAATAGTGATGCTGAGTAAAATGAGGAGAAGGGGGAGGATACTAGGGTGGCCAGTTTTTCCAACTTGAAGTGTTCCATTGTTGAGGATGTTGGTAGGGAGGATAATAGGGTGGGGGTTGTGGTGATTAATTTTGATGTGTTGGTTGTTCTCTAGGTTGAAAAAGTCTCCTAGATGTTTGACCAACGTCCCCACTCTTATATATGGCTTGTAAACCATGCAATGATGGGAAATTTTCTGTGGTATGATCCTTTGTGCAAATGTGACATATTGAAATATTATTCAATGGGAATTCCTGTTGGGGATTCTTAGTCCTACATCTTGGACAGAAAAATCTCATTGCTGCACGCTCTTACTCTTTCCTTTTATTAGCTTGTAAGGAATCTAGTTGAGAACCCATTTCTCCCAAAATATCAGTTTTGAAGTTTTCCAATAGGTTTCCTAACTCTATCCTCGTGACTTTGCCAGAACTAGAAGTGTTCCCTTTTTGATTTCTATTATAGGGTTCCCGAAAAATTTTCCTAGTTTTTCCCCTACTTCTAGAGTAATTTCTACACATCTCACAGATTTGTGCAAACTTTTTGTGAGAGATATCGCCAGATGCCATGAGATTAAGGGTTTCTACCAGGTCTTCTGAGATACCTTTAAGGAAGAGTGTTCGTATTGTGTCCTCTCGAAGGTCATTTTATTTAGACTTGTGTAACACATAATTAAACCTTTCAAGATAGTCCTCTAACATCTTGTCTTCCAGCTATTGTATCTTGAAAATGTCGTTTCGAGAGTCTCTAGTTTTTCAATACTCTTGATATTTCCGCAAAATTGTGGTTTTCATATCTTCCCAAGTTCTGATACTATACTCTCCTAATCCCATGAACCATATTAAAGCAGAATCTTTCAGTGTAGTAGGGAAAAGTTTCAGTTTTTGAGCATCTTGTAGATAGTTATAGCTTCTACAAAGAATGTCAAATTCGAACAGAAACGTGTCCAGGTCTTCATTACTCTTCCCATAGAAAGTAGGTAGTGAAAAAGGAGGGATGTTTTTTTATATTTACATCCTGTGTAGTGTCTAGGATAGGAAACCAAAGGTAACTTCAGTTCGATTCTCTGCTTCTTCTTCTTCCTCATCATTTCTAACATCATCGTGATCTTCATGTTCTCCCCGTCTCTCCATGTAGATTTGATTTTTAAAGAGAGTGTACCTAGCAGGATCCTTTCTTGGTGATGATGAGGCGTCCCAACGTTCTTTTTCAGGGGAGATCTTCCTCCAATGAGAGAATTTGTCAACTGTGTGTTTATTAGGATCTACAAGGAAGGTAGGTTCTAATGTGGATGTCTCAATCTATGAAACAATTGTATTTATTGAGCTGCCAAAGAGAGCATTACCTACTCAAGATCAATAAAATTGATGAAGTTCGAATCCCCTACTAGTGAGAAAGTTGTATTGTTAGGTTTTGGGACTAATGGAGGGTTAAGGGTTTCCAATGGCTAACCCTCTTAGACCTCTTCATGAATGGGGTTTTTAGGCCCTATCCTGCCAGGGTTTCTCTACCTTCTATGGCTCCTCCTGTAAAATTTACAGAAAGAGTTCATTTAGGTCTCCAAGTAGAACTACTTCCTATGTGTGTCTTCTGATACCTTTTAGTTGAGTTAGTGGTTGGGGTGGCACGTCCCCCGTAAAGGTTAGCAAGAATTTTGATAGTGTTTTGGGAACTAGTTTTAACGTATCTACCTTTCGAATCTCTAGGTCTGTTCATGAAAAACCAAACTTAAACAAGAACCTACAATACTATTATTATTGTTGGGTTTGGGGGATCCTATTATAACAGATGTGTAGGTTCTTACCTCTCATCTTACCACTCCCTCGCCATCAGCCTATTACTAAATTTCATAGGGAAATTCTACCTATTCTACCTTACATAACAACTCCCCTACAACGATGCCAAAATGTTGGGTGTTTTATTGTCTTAATGAATTCACCAAATATTTAATTTATCGACTGGGGTTTGTAAACTTGGAGTTGACACAAAATATATGCTAAGGTAGAAGGGTACCTAAAGTATCGTAGACATATTAAATAATGAAAAGATCGAAAGATCCTTCAAAATGAAAAACCGAGTCAAACTTCAGAAATAAAACTACTAAATTAATTAGACTTGACCAAAACCAACAGATCAAAGTAGTATCAATCTATACTACTCTACTCTATGAACAATAATTGAAAAGATATAAACAATATTATTCTAAGAAACAAGACTTGATCGAAGGTAAACTACTCTTTGTAATGAAACCTATTGATCAATTATTCAGATTCTAATCTAGGCATTAGAAAGTCTATGAACAAGTTCAGAAACCTATCAATGAAATGATTCAACTTATAACTAACTATATGAATATAAGAAACCGTATGATCTGAAGCAAGGTTACAACCACTTAATAATCCTAATAAATTCAATAGTTAGATTATTCATGCATTTAATAAATACTCAAAACTAAGCTAAACTACCTAATTCCATTCTCCTTGAGGATTTTGAGGATATGTGTCAAGTGTGACAGGAACTGAAGGGAATGTATCGAAATGAATTTCAAAGGTGACAAGGAAACTGAACGGAAGTAAATCTAATTTAACCTCTACAAAGAGATGTAAGCTAAAAAGTGTCCAATTACAAGTGACTGTAAACATTGTAATCTATTCTTTATTCATAAGGAAATGATAGTTAAAATCTAGCTACAGTACTTGAAATGAAATGCTGACTAACAAAAGTACAAATCCTAAATTTTCTAATGACTATTTAGAAATGAAACTTGAGAAGTCTATCTAATTCATGTAAATGCCTATCAAGATCAGAAGATATCTATAAAACATTGACTAAGTATAAGACAAGAAATTTAAATGACTGAAACCAATACCAGCTTGCAATCAATACCTTTATCAGAAAGACAAAGTGCTCTTATGTTACCTCTAAATCAACCTATCTTCTAAGACTACTATAAAGGTTCAATGAAGCCAATTGAAAACTTGAGAAGACTAAGTTATAAAATCTCTTTTATGTATTGAAAACTAATGCATCTATATTAAACACATATGAATTTATCAAACTTAGATTGAGACTAGTTCCTGGTCTATTCTACTGACGAAAATGAAAGAACTTGAAACATTGAAACTAAACCAACCTGAACACTGTGTAAAATGGGAATAAAGGACTAATTAAAAGCTCGCATGCAATTTGGAAATGAAATACTAAACTGATTTAAAAATAAGACGAGTTGAGATGTAACTAAGCCTATGATAACACTGTAAACTATCACTGCATTTGTCACTTCAACTGTTAAGCAAGGAACATTTATATACTTGGAATAAAAGCCTAGTTATATTGCGTGAAATAGAGCTATATGAAATATTCTTTAAGAGTCACAATTCTACTGATAAGAAGTCAAAAAGGTAATATTCAGAATTATTCTACTTTTTCTTGTCTTCTTCAAAACATGAACTACTATGGAGATCAGAATAAACTTCTACTCTTTAACCTATCACTAAACTTACCTACCAAGTATCAAAAACTATCTTGAGCTGAAGCTTATACACAAACTTGCACAATAAAAAAATGAAACTACTTTTCTTCTAAGATAACTTGAAGAAATCCTAAGCTTAGGAATAGATCTAGATTCAATGGGAAACAAGACAACACTACTCCATTGATTGTTAACCACTTACGCCACTTAGTTGAACTTCTAATGAGAAACGATATTTTTACTATTTCGTGAAAGTAAATGGGGATGGATCATAAATTGCTATATTTTGTATTTAATGACAACAATATTACTGATATATAAATCAAAATGTATGTCCGATTGCACAGTGACTACGTGGGATTAAAACACAGATGGGTATAACCATGGTACAAACAACCTGTATCTTAATATGAATTTGAATATGAAATACTCAGAACAAATTTCAATCTCAACTAAATATAGAACAAGCACAAATTCAAACCCTATATAGTCACAAATAAAACGCATAAGGCAGTATTGACAATCTGAAAGGTTAGTGCATTCGATGGACAATATTTGACAAAGATACACGATTACATTCATACAAGAATTGAGCAATTTTTACAGGGAAATGATTTTCACAACAAAATTATGTAGCTAAACGATTTACACAATTACTTAGCTGTACAATTGCAATAAATTGAAATATATGCATAGGTAATGCCGCTCCCGTTGGTGGTCCCTCTCAAGAGATAATGGAAGATTCTACGAAGTTCAATCACCAACCATCAAATGGAAAACGCAATCACAGAATCGAGCAAGGGTTTTTATATCAACTTAAAATGCAAATTACATAGTATACGCCGATAGGCCTTTTCACATCCCATTACGTCTTTATATAGTTTTTACAATGGAGAGAGAGGGTTGACCCTTTCAGTGGTTGACCTCTCTAATAATAGAATGTATTAAAGACTGAAAACAACTTCATTTACGAACTGAACTGAACAAGCTATTTTTTCCCCAAATCGTGCATAATGGTTTCCTGGCCATTAAATAGTGGATGCACTGGAGGTTTGGGCCAGTTACAACATGAATCTTCTCAAGCAGGAGCTCACAAACCATAACAGCCAGGTGGGCTACAAAACCCACTTCTTCATTTGCATCTTCAATGCTCCCAATCATGCTAACAAACGATTTCTGAGGTGCGAACGAAAGGTTGAATGATCCTACGCATACAAATGATAGTCCGGATGATTGTCTATATAAGAACCATAGTCTGTAATAGCCAAACTATATGCCCAATAGATTCGACAATGTTAATGTAATGTTAACTTTCCATAAAAATGATAATTCAATGAAAATTTATAAGGAAATCATATGAGTATCAAAAATGGATACCTGAGTCAAAACTGGTGTCTGAATGATAAAAGATATGAGCTTGATATACTAGGAATGAAAAAAATGACACCAATGTAGCATGATTATGGGTCCAAAATGTTTACAAAATTGGACATCAACACTTGCATATTATATGCTAGATGCGGTGCATAATTGAAAGTATAATACCTACCAAATGCATCATTTTGATGACACATAACACAATATTTATCAATATTCCTACATGTTGTATACATAAGAACATCATTTGTCACTACAACAAATCAACTTTTTAGGGGTGGTTTTGGCATGCGACATTTTATTTAACCCCCCCCCACCCCCCTGGCTCCCCAATATTTTTTTTTAAGTCTTTGGGGGCGGTTCTTAAAACCCCCCTCAAAAGTATTGAGAATTGGAATTTTGGGGGCGGTTTTTTAAAACCCTCCTGAAAAGTCCAATTCTAAGGAATTTTTTATGGGGGAGTGGGGGTTGGAAAGACCCCCCCCAAAATTCCAATCTCAGGAATTTTTTTTTTGTTTTTTTTTTTTTTTTTGGGGGGGGGGGGGGGTGTGGCGTTGAAAGACCCCCCTAAAAGTCATGATAATTGGACTTTTGTGGACGATTGTTATAAAGTTTCCCTAAAGGGGGTTTCAAAGACCCCCCCTAAAGGTCCTTTTCAAGGAAGTTTAAAAAAAACCCCTTAAAATTTGTGAGAATTTAGACTTTTAGGGGTGGTGGTTATAAAGCCTCCTTTAAATGTCGAAATGCCATGATTTTTTTTAGGGGGCGGGGGTTGAAATACCCCCCCTAAAGGTCCTTTTCAAGGAAGTTTTAAAGAAACCCCCCTTAAATGTCATGATAATTTGGACATTTGAGGGCGGTTGTTATAAAGCTACCCTCAAAAGTCCAATTGTCATGACATTTTTTTGGGGGGGGTCTTTCAGTCCTTTTTAAGGC
>LPNX010891092.1:339139-462006 GCA_001517045.1 Pseudotsuga menziesii | reverse complement strand
GGGGGGGGGGGGGGGGGGGGGGGTTGAAAGAACCCTCTAAAATTCATTTTAAAGGCATTTTTAAAATCTCTTCCCCCCAAAAACATCACGAGAATTGGATTTTTGGGGGTAGTTGTTAAAAGACCGCCCCCAAAAATCCAATTCTCAAGACCTTTTTTGGGGGGCATCTTTACCTAAAAGGAATTTTATCTTGAGTGATTAATGCTTGTTGATTATCCTTTATTTAGATAGAGTTTTTCTTGGTTTTAACTAGCTAGGGGACATGCAGTTTTTTAGTAGCCATGTGATAATGAGCTTATATGTGCAACTTTATCTTATTCATATTGATTAAGTTTTCATTGAATTTTCACTTGATCCAATGCTTCTGTAATTTGTCGATTTTATTTTTAACCATCGATGTTCTTGATGGTATATGATTTCCATCTATATGCCTTGTGGATTTGACATAAGTTAAGGGAAATGATGTTGAATGCTTAACATCACTATAATTAAAGAAGATAAGGAATTTTTAATGTTCTATTTGTTTTTGTAAAGAAAGAGTTTTAAAATACGGTTTATGCAAGATAAGATTCCTTGAATGGATGAAACTTATCAAAACACTTTGACATCATTTCTCATGGATTTCCTAGAAGTTTGGGTTTGTTAAGGATTGCAATATATTCATTCATTTATGATGGCGTTTTATATTATATTTCATATAATCCATTAGGATGAAAATTCATATGTTTAAGATGTGAGGAACCTATAGTTAAAGGGTGATGAAATGTTTTTTTCTTTAAAATCCAATTTTTGATTTGAAATTTCTACATTGCTCACATGAAAAATTCCTTATGTAGGGATCATGGATTTTTCATGGGTTCCATATGTCCTCATCAATTTCATGGAAAATCTCTATCGCCTAAGACATGAGCTATTTTCCTTATACCATGGTAAGGAATTCAAAATTATCTATGGATTTTTATACCTTAAAAAATATCTCCCTTACATGATAAATATTCTGTATGCAAGGATTAGTTGTGGATTTGGACCTTATGCATGGTTGTTCAACCTTGCAAACTAATGTTATGATTTATGACTTGGAATTCCGACCGTGTACCATGGATTATGTTCGAAGAACCATCCATGGTATTCTAAACATCAAAATGGCCATGATATCTTTCTCACATGGAATATATTTACTATGTGGAGCTTGTGTGATGTTCTTTGTCCCTATGCATATACCATCAACCATGTACACAAATACTATCACTTAATACCCTCCGTTTTGTCGCTAGAGCATGGCTTAGGCCTTGACAACTATCAATGGAGTGTTAAACCTCAACATGACCAATATATGTTTTACTTGTATACTAAAAGTTCCCTATTTAAGGCTCTTGTGGAGGATTTAAGCACCATGCATGAGCCATAAGTCCCATAGACAAAATTTATGTTTTAAGGCACCAACTTTTGGCCCTATACAAGGAATGGACCTCAAGAATAATGTACATCCCATGAATCCATTAGGTCATTAGTATCACATTATAATCTGATGAATACATGACATCATCACGATAAATTTCTTCAGGTGGAATGACAACATCATCTTCCATATCTTGCATTGCCACTTAATGTTGATCATTCTCATTGTATTTCAACACCATCACCAAAAAACTCAAGATCGTGTAAGGTGTTGTTGATGGCGATTTCATTGAATGTGGAGCAAAAGGGATTACCAAGTGTTGTATGGGCTCATTTCCAATTTTATGAGTATCAGATAGTGCTTATCATGCCCAAGTGTTCATCGAGGTAACCCTTCAACTATCAAATGTGACTACATAGCACCAAGTTGCAGTGAAAAACATGCTCTCAGTTCGCTACAAGAATGTCAATGGGGTTTCAAGAGCTTCATGGAAGATATGCCCTCCATTGATTAGAAAGAAGAGACAAAGGGTAATGATCTTATTTTCAAATGGGTCAAGAAGTACTGTAACAAGGTTGAGGATGAACTCAATAGGATTCGTAATGAACTTAGAAATATTGATGATCACATCCTTTCCTCTTCTAGTGCTGGTGAATCCATAAATTTCTACTACAATATTCTAGGGAGATTGATGACAAGTGGAGGAAATTTTAAAGGTAGAAGATCAGCCATTGAATCATTATAATATTTGAGGGCATTTGACAAGTCAATGAATTCATCCAATTTTTGATAGGCAACAAAACTGCTTTAGATTTCAAAGAAACTAATTCAAATCCTAGATATGGTAGAAAATAAATAGGTGGTTGACTATTTTGCACAAAACTTGGTAGTAAAGGGTTGTTTGTGAGTAGAAAAAGATATTTCACATGGAGGCACTTAACATATGTTCCAATTTTTTTTTCATAGTAACGATGACACCAAACCCTTCAAGAAGTGTTATAAAGGATTCTAAAATAAAGTTTTTTTTTCCATAGAAACAATGACACCAAACCCTTCAAGTACTATAAAGGATCCAAACTTCCAAATACCATCCAAATAACATTAACTCTCCTATACTGAATTCTCGTCCATAGTCATTCCAGGGAGCCAAATGAAACGACAAGGAGTCAACCAAATCTTATTCTTTTAGGGACAAAGATCAACATGATGATGCAAATGTTGCATGAAGTGAACTGAGTTTTTCTCATGAAACCCAAGATCATTCTACCACATTCCCTAAGAAAACCTCTACTAAGCTTTATGAATTTCCATTGATGTATGATGGCGATGCTCTGTCTCTTTTTTGCTTTGGGGATTTTTGGACATGGGTAAATTTCATTTATAGAATGTCATTCAAACAAAAAAAACACATTCATCTTTAGAATCCATAAACAAAAGCTGTTACTAAACTGTAAATCATATTGTGTAATCCATCCATTCTCTCAACAACAAAATATGTATTTGATTATTTTTTCCACCTATAGCATTTCCTGTTATGGTTATCAATGTATGCATAATAGGTGCAATTGCAATGTAAAGGTTTCCACTTGCTTTGAAGGCACTAGGAATCTCTTTGCATGGTGATGTTCTCCCAGTCTAGGAGGGTTCCAAGACTAAGATATTAACTAAGGAGTGAAGGCATAAAAAGCGTGTCGAGTTAGTAAAATCTTGGCTCTTACTTCTACACCTATACTAACTATGTTTGTTAAACCTAAATAAAATATGTATGAAACTCTAAACATACACCACACACTAAATTCATTACAGTCTAGAACAACCCATACATGCATATAACGTCCACCCTCAATTTATAAAATCATTGTGTCAAGAGGCACTTTACATAGACCACTTGGGTGAAATGTGGCAAGATAAGACAATAAAGATCCATAATAAGTTGTTATCTACTGAGTGTCCGAGGGGATAGTAAAAAATTGCAAAAAATAAATGTTAATTTTTATCACTTTCTTAAAATAGAATGTCATGTAAATTAAGTCAAAATAAGTAGTGAATTACCTAAGAAAAAATACCTTCCATTTATTTGGGTATCCCTTAAAATTCTATATATTTAAAGGATAAGGAAAAGCAAAATTTATTAGCAATTTCCTATGAAGGTGCAAAAAGTATGATGTTATAATGTGGGGATGCTAAAATGTTTTATTTTTAAAATTCATTGGGGATTGGAATATAATGTGAAAATCATGAGTTCAAAACTCATTGATACCTTTGGAATTTCATAGGCATAATATTTGTTTTTTGTTTTGTTTTCTAAGCATTTATTGAATAAAAGCAATAAGTGTTGTTTTTTAGGAGTGGTCCTGCATTAACGAGGAGGGTTTGGTCATTTGGGGAGAAGGAACTAATGATATGGCCAATTAATGTTGAACTAATGTTGAATATGGCATAATATTTGTTTTTTGTTTTGTTTTCTAAGCATTTAATGAATAAAAGCAATAAGTGTTGTTTTTTAGGAGTGGTCCTGCATTAACGAGGAGGGTTTGGTCATTTGGGGAGAAGGAACTAATGATATGGCCAATTAATGTTGATGTAGCATGATAGTTTGGACGATATCATTATTTATGCAGGTCACCTTTTCCTTCATAAACATAATCATATGATATCTTAAACAACCATATGTGTAGTGATTTCCTGATAATTGAAGGGAACACTTATATGTAAAATGTCTGTTTCAATATAAGGGGAAATTTGTATATTATTTTTAGACTATGACTATCCCCAACGACCTGTGCACACTCTCTCATTGCAATTGTGCATATTAACCCTTTGACCCTTCAATTTTTTTTTTATCTCTATCGTCATCAATGTCAATTAAAAGAGGTATAAAGTACATTAGGGGATTTGCATTTTTGTTTATTCTTGTTGGTGGATAAATTATAATACATGAAATAATCATTTAACCACATTCAAATGCAATAAAAGCTAACAAATATAAATTCATCACTAAACATATATTTACTCCATATACAAAAATGACAAATTTATTTAACATTATGGGCTTCCTTAGCTCCAAAGCAATGTTTAAAATGTTTAGTGAATTTGACCAAACGTAAATTAAACTATTTCATTCATATATTATAAAATTAAAATATTTCATTCCCACATTATTATATTAAAAACAAGAATTGTGGCATTGCTACTCATGTTGATTGTAGTATATATTGGAGCACAAGGAATAATATATTCCAATATATTTTGGATTAATACAAGGAATGATATATATGCAAGATATTTGGGATGCAAAGCAATTTATTGTTGGTGCATAAGTCTTGTCTTAAACTATTATCAAGAGATACATTCAAAAAATATGCACATTCAACCATCCTCTATCTTTGAATGTGTTTGATTACAGTCAACAAAATCACGTTGAAAAAAACATAACCCACCTCTCAAATATCTTATTTCACATGGACTGTACAATGTCACCAACTAATTCCAACAACTCTTTTGATTTTTTTATCAGATATTGGAGAAAAATTTTAAAAAATGATTAGGAAAAAATTAAATTGTAACATGTTTAGACTACTACTTAAAATTGAAATCTCTACAATTGTTTTGATTAGAATAAGGAAATGTGCAATTCTTACACTCTTGTAAGAAGTGACCAACTCTTACATAATATTTTAAACAAATTGAAACATTACACAATATTGTAAATTTGTAGATCTTTTTGAGTGCTCGTGGGACACTTTAAATTTCTATAGTTCAATATTCCCTACAGATCAATAATGAGAATGAGATTGTTCCATTTCAATATTCATTAGGGATAATTAATGACAATGAATGTGGTTGACACAATTTATAATCTTTCAAAGATCTACTAGAGAAAGAATGCAAAAACCATGTAGCTTTGAAAGTCCCATGGAGAGTGTTTATATAACAAGTGGCAAGGAGAAATATAGTGAGCGTTCAATTTATGGGGAATCCAATCATTGCTACCGATGAGCTGGCAAGAGAGCTCATCAATGATGTTGGTATTGAGACTTGAAAAACAGTATTATGTAGTGGGTATTTCTCCCCTACTATGTGCAAAAGCACCTACTCTAGATCAACCAGATCATAGGGTAGAGTTCATGGTGTGAGAGATTTCACAACCTCAACTTGCAATAATAATAAATAACAACAACAATAATATTTAATATAAATAATGCAATAAAACAAAAGATACCTTTAAAATGGGCCAGTGCAGCCGTTTGATGAAATGGTCTGTAGGATTCCCATGATCCTGGTCTCTGTTTGTTCTCCAACAAAGGGTTGTCATCGATAAAGGGATTAAGGGTTGCACAGAGAGAACTCAACATGCACTGTGGGATAGTGTGGCTAAATGTGTGGAATGTCCACAAGTAAGGAATGTGATGAAAAGTTTAAGGAATGAAGGAATGGAAATAAGTTGTTATGGGCAGACCTTCAGAATGTATTTCTAGGATGATCCAAGGTTTTTTGACCCATGGTATTTTATTGTGCATGGTATTTATCCATGGTTTTTGACCCATTCTCATTTTAGGGTTTTTTGGTCCTTTTTGGAGAGAGTGGGGTTATGACACAATAAATGCTCAACTTCCATGCATTTATGGGGGAAGGAATAATAATGTTTTGGACTATTTTTGGTGGAATTTTAGTAGTGAAGGTCAAAATGGAGGGAATAATGGTGGGATTATGATGTATAACTATGGTTTGGACCATAGAGAGCTAGGTGAACAATTTTTGGTGTTAACATATTGCACCCTAATGTGTGAGGGAAGGAGCTCATTGTATGACCGATAGGCATCATAGGATCAAGGAAAAAATGGTGACAATGGTGGAGAAACCAGAGCGAACCGTGGATGAGTCAGAGTTTTGTCATTCGAACTGCAATGGATTTTGGTTTGTATTACTTCTAAAAAATGGATGAGGTACATATAATATCAGACATATATATGGACGAGGTGGGCATACCCATGCTTGTAACTTTGTCTCAATATACAAATGGGGATCAAGGCTTGAATAATGGGAGACGATCAATACATATATACAACTGGTAGTACATAATGGTAGCCTCAATGGGAGGCTGAATACTAATACTAATATGAAGAATTGGTACATAGGAATAATGGCATTATCACAG
Organism: Pseudotsuga menziesii; assembly: GCA_001517045.1. Lineage (NCBI taxonomy): Eukaryota > Viridiplantae > Streptophyta > Pinopsida > Pinales > Pinaceae > Pseudotsuga > Pseudotsuga menziesii. The sequence goes on along the minus strand of LPNX010891092.1, from coordinate 455,449 downwards.
AATGCAATATCATAACAATTGATGCTTTGCTGAATATATAGGTGTACATAACTAGATGGAATCAATGAATAAGTGTTAGAATATATGAGGTACAATAAACAACATCAAGTACTCTAGATACACGTAAGCATGACATTGAGGGGATTTCGAACACTGTCACCAACGCAACCCAAAAATCATGAGGGACTTAAAACTGTATGGGTCCCCAAAGTAGACTCACGAATGTGCTAGAGTTATGTGACAATCGGGGTATTCAACCAAATAATGAACGAACCAATACCCTATACGAATCTCAATGTTACGATAGTGGAGTTGAAGTCGAGCATGTGAGACATAATCGACCCAAAAGCCACTTAAGAATCCTTTCAAGTGGTCCAAGGAGCTCATAAATGAGGTGGATGAAACCAAGATACAATGACCTCTAGGTCTATCCTCTAGAATAGATGTGTTGACATTGACAAAGGGAGACCTACAACTACCAAGGCAATGAGGTTTCCTTTATAGAAGCGTGAGGGAGACAACCAGAGATATGGAACAATATTGGGATTGAGGCACTGGATGGGTAACAGGGGCAGGGGGAGTACGAAGGACTCAAACTTCCTTTGTTCAGAGTATGAAAGTAGGGCTGACCTGGTAGCGGATGATACTAACTCATGGGGAGGGGATCATAGCTGTGCAACTGGGAAGATGAATGCAATGGGAGATACTATAGAAATAATAGATCAATGCTATGAGAAATGATTCTAAGAAGAAGCACAGGAAATAGATCTTGCTACTAAGAATTCTCACAAGCATACACATGAAAAATAGAGAGAAGAAAAGAGATTGAATCACATGAATGAACAGATGAATATTAGTGTGTATCCTTCCATTTAATAATGATGAATAATAATGTACATAAATAGTACATCCCTCATAGGAAAATCGAGTTGTATGGAGACAACTCATAAAACTCAAAAAGGCTGACTTACCAAAATATAGCAAACCCCCATAGGTGGCTAAAGCACTTCCCAAATCTATCAAGGACCTCACGAATTTGAAAAATCATGAGTGAGTTGTCAAGGGAGATGTAAAAACATGTTAATACTAGAAAATGGAGAAAAAATTAATGGAGGATGGGTTGGAAACAAAAGCTGCCAGTTTCCTAGTTGACTAGATTTTATCTTATCCACAGAAAAGCTAGAAAAACATAATAAAGCAGAATCTGTTGTAATGTGTTGTATACTATTTCTAGATGGTAAAAATGTGGTCAATATCAACCCATATTTATAAATAATGCATTCTTGGGATATAGATGGCATGTATTGACTTTAAGGTGCAAGTGGATGCCAACTAATTAAGCTAGTGGGTGAATAATTAATCAAATAATGATTAATTATTTTATCCTAAGTTATGAGTGGGTTTAATATATTCCAACACCCCCCTATAAGTCTGCCTTTATGATGGTATGAAAAAAAATATAGATGCATATAGGGCCCAACAACAAGGCTATTGTCACCCTTTAACAATTATTATGTCCAGAAAAGTGAGGAAAGAGGCAAAATCACATGGGGAAAATCCTCCCTCAAGAAATGAAAAGGCACAAAATTTTTAAATAATATGTCTTAAACATATCCTTATCTTCACTTGAATGAGTTGAGTGAACTGCTTCTGGATGGAAGACTTGTTAAAGAAATCATGAACTCCATGATCATGCGCTGGAGTGTAGAACCTGCAAGAAGGAAGATGAGAGACTCCTTGTATCTCATCATCTGATGAAGTAGGAGCATTATCTGAATGCTTATTTTTGTTGTCAAACTCTAATATTCAAACATAATCTGAAATGGAAAAGAGATCTGTGCATACTGCTTCCCAAAGAGTACAAAAATTAAGACAATTTATTTCACACCCAATTCCTTGAATAGTTGCAAAATTGTGATGTGAATCACATGTCAATATAGCACCTATATAGATCTGATATGAGGCTAATAAAACTCTGATATACCAGAAATATTATCATATGGAACAGAAAATACAAAGGCTTCAGTGGCTCCATGAGGATATAGGGCTAGACTAGGAAAATTATGAGCAACTGGGGAAAACTGATAGGTGTAAAAATATGAATGATGGATGGGCATAAGATATGAACCATAAGTGTTTAGGACAGATCGAAACATATTTAATATCAGTCCAAATATGACTAAGGACATGGATAACCAACCATTGAAAGATAGGAAAGACTGCAAACCATGCAAGATAAGTAACACTGCATAAGAGACCAATGAGGAATCAACTAGTGAACTTGGGATTTGTATAGTCTTAGAATTATTAATAGGTATGGTAGATGGTATGGATGGTGGTATTATATGTTTCATGACATACATATCATCCTGCAAACACTATTCTAGATCAGATATACAAGCTTGTGAGGAAGAGCTGCTCAAAGACAAGTCAATATCTAGTGAAAAATCACAATTTTTGGGAGATGAATCTAGTAGACTGGAAATGATCTGATATTTATGATTCTGATATATCATAGATTAAGTATATATCATAGACATGAGAAAAGGAGAGAAATATGGCACTCAAATCATAAGTTATATCACCTTGGAAATGCACAGTATGACATTGTTATGAGGAATCAGCAGGCTTCTCTAGTTCATCTAGAACTTCGATCTTGTGCTTCTCAAGAAGCTGAGACATGATGTACATATTCTTATTGGAACAATTATTCTATGAATGGAAACCCTTTCTGCAATAAGAACACTTGGATGTGCTCCCTTTCTTCTTAACTTTCTTCATTAAATCTTCATAAGAATCTTCATCTTCAATTTCTGACTTTGTATTCTTCACAATTTGCTTCTCTTTTGATTTGAATTTCTTGCTTCCTTGAACCAAGAGAGCATGATCCTTATCCTTTGAAGAATTAAGGACACCCATATGGATCAATTTATCTTGCTCCTTTGTTAGTTAATCATGAAAATAATTTAAAGAAGACATTATCCACTTAGGAACAACAAGCCTAGTAGCATGAAAAGTAGACACAAAAACAGAGTAATCAAGACCTAATTTTGAAAGAATGGAAAGGATTAATTAATCATCTGCTTTCTCAATCCCACATTTCTTGAGCATTAGAATAAGTGACTTGAACTTGGTGAAGAAACCCTCAATATATTTGAAATTGCTTGGACTCGGTGAGAATAACTCAATCTCCAATTGATGTGCTCTTAGCTCATCTTGAATTCCAAAGAGAGACTCCAGTTGAGTCCATACTTGGTTTGGAGTGGTAAAACCATCTAGATGAAAGAGTAGATCAGGATAAATAGAGAGGCAAAGCAATCCATAGTCTTCATCCAACCTATTGTGCCACTTAGCGAGTCAATCACAACATTGGCCTCATTCTCCAAAGCTAGAGTAACTCTGTATAATCCTCTACTACGCAATAGAATGGAGATTTTGGATTTCCATTTGTGGTAGTTGAAGGAAGTAAGAATTATATCTGATGAAGAATCCATATTTATGAATTTATTTTCTCAAGGATAAAATCTCTGCAACTTGCAAAACAAACTAGGAGAAAATCTTGTAAGCTAGACAAGCTCTTCTTCAGAGAGGGATAGGAGACTGTATGTGCTCCTCAACTCTCTAGAACTTGATAAACCTTGCTGCTCTGATACCATGTATAAATAATAGATCAATGCTATGATCAATGATTCTAAGAAGAAGCACAGGAAATAGATCTTGCTACTAAGAATTCTCACAAGCATACACAGGAAAAATAGAGAGAATAAAAGAGACTGAATCACATGAATGAACAGATGAATATTGGTATGTATCCTTCCATTGAATAATGATGAATAATAGTGTACATAAATAATACATACCTCATAGGAAAATCGAGTTGTATGGAGACAACTCATAAAGCTCAAAAAGGTTGACTTACCAAAAGATATCAAACCCCCATAGGTGGCTAAAGCACTTCCCAAATCTATCAAGGACTTCACGAATTGGAAAAAGCATGAGTGAGTTGTCAATGGAGATGGAAAAACATGCTAATCCTAGAAAATGGAGAAAAAAATAATGTAGGATGGGTTGGAAACAAAAGTTGCCAGTTTCCTAGTTGACTAGCTTTTATCTTATCCACAGAAAAGCTGGAAAAGTAGAATAACACAGAATCTGCTGTAATGTGTTGTATACTATTTCTGGATGGTCAAAAGGTGGTTAAGATCAACCCAGATTTAGAAATAAATCATTCCTAGGATATAGATGGCATGTATTGACTTTAAAGTGCAAGTGGGTTCCAACTAATTAAGCTAGTGGGTGAATAATTAATCAAATATGATTAATTATTTTATCCTAAGTTATGAGTGGGTTTAATATATTCCCACAGATACTTGGGGAAGTAACTGGATAAGTGATATACAAGGGATCCAAGGGAGACTCATCGCAAAGTAATATGAACAAAGGGTACCCAATGGGGGAATGATTCCATAATGTGAGACCATATGTAAGATTTGGGGGCACCTAAATGCATTGTTTGGGCCTTCTTCTTAGTTTAAAGAGCACGAAGAAGGGATATAAGTATGCACAATTTGATACTATCTCGTGGATTTTTGTTGATCCCAGGACAGTAAATGCTCGATGGTGTGTTAATGTTTAGTGAGTCTAAAAATAGGAAAAAGACTCCATTGAGTCTCTTTTTCATACAGTAGTCTTCTAAGTCCAAAAAAGGATAAAAGTGTACAAAGGATAGCTCTCTCAGCTGAAAGGGGCAGATAGAATTTGTTTCAGTAGGTAGTCCAACCATGCTGAAAATGGTTAAACCTATATTGAATGGACAATCATTCAAATACTTTTACGAGCATGAAAGAAACCAAGTTTTCTCGAAAATATTTTCTTTATTAGAGGGATGGAAAAGAACCTAAATACAACCCATTGTGATATTTTTCGTAAGTTACCGTCCCAATGTCCAAAAAAACATAAAAGGATACAAGGGGAATTGTTCCTAGACTAAGGTTCTAGGGTCATACTTTTCTTTAATTAGTCTATGTAGTACGAAAAAGGATATAAACTAGGCCACATTGACTCCCTTTCAAATACTTTAATGAGCATGAAAGGAAGAAAGCGTGCTTGACAATATTTTCATTCTTTTAGGAGTCATAAACGAGCTTAAAAAAAACTCCATAATAACATAGGGAGAACACGAGATGTGGGTCTCATAAGTAGACATAGGATGAGAAACCGAACGCAACGGTGTGCACGACGTGAAAAATGGATTTCGGATGACTTTGTGCTGCATGAAAGGAAGAGATGACCAAATGGAGGCCTATAAGCAAGGGGGGCCACATGACACATGCCATTTTCACTGTGCAGTGTTAAGTCAGAGAGGAGGGATGTAGAGCAAAGCTACTGATTCCTTTTGATTGAACCGACAGTTTTTTGATCTATAAGCCACAAGTAAGATCTCTCACCTAGATCGTCAATTTCAATTGTTTGGTTTTGGTTTTTTAACACTCTAGGGTCCATGGCTAATCCCGAAGGGTTCACATGGTCGGGTCACACTTTTCTAGGGAAAAGGCGCGACCCAAGTCGCACCTATCAGGAAGACATGAGCGAACATGTTTCTCCTGTAGAGGAGACATTCACAACTTGGGTCATACCTATTCAGGAGACAAACTATTAAATTGATCTCACATGAATCTATGAACCAAGGAAAACTCACAAATAGATCTCACAAACAATTTACTCAAAATTTGATATGAAATAGTGCAAAAAATGGGTTGCAGCTGTATAATGCTTTCATGAATAAAAAAGTAAATGGATAATTATTACAATGCAATACACTACCATTAATAGCTAGACAATTCGAATTCATTAACCCAATCTGACTGCATGGATAACTAGACGTGTCTAAATAACTATCGGAGCTTAACTAGCTATATTCAGTTGTCTAATTTAGTATCTCAATTAGTTTGAATCAATTAAACTAGTCTAACTAATGTGGTAGGTGAGAAAATGATCCTTCCCACATGCAACCATGCAAAGAATGGTTCTAAATGAATGTAACTGAATGTAAATAAATGTAACTGAATGTAACTAAATCATGACTAGGCTCTACTAGTCACCAACTGTCGACAATTGAAGGAGGTCGGTGCCGGCACTCCCAATGGCTCCTAAATTGTAGGGATTGGTCTAGGAGGTGCCTAAAATGATGCATGCAAGTGCAGTGAGTGGAATTTATCTTCAATCAGTTTTTTCCACACTCTAGTGACTGGCACATGTGGCCTAATTAGGCCAAGTGGACCCAATGGTACTAGTGAATTAATAATGACTAAAATAACTCCTAAGTTAGGCTTAATTAACCAGTTTGGACAAGGGGGGATTATAATCCTAAGACCCCCCTGAATGCTAAATTGGAAAATTGTGGGCCCTGGTAACTAAGACCAAAGGTCTCCGATTATAGCTAAAATGCAAAAAGTAACTTCTTAATACAAACAAGGAAACAGGGAAAAACCTCATGGGAAAAATTCCCCTGTTAAACTAAGCAGATAGAATCAGGATCAATATTTTTCTTCTATGCATAGGTATCTTGGGGCCTGCCATGTGAAATTCTCCATCCAAACTAAATGATTATTTATGGAGGAATATTCCTCTTTGGAAGAAGAGGAATATGCTCAACTAAATCAGAAATATAGACAGCTGCTGGATAAAAACAGGACCCATGTAGAGCAACTGAAATCAACTGATAAGAGAGGAAAAGTGATTGATAATTTGAACCATGTGAAGAGCACCCAAGAAACTGATATATTGCAGCCTTGAAAAATAAACCATGTGTGGTAAAATCATCTCCAAGTGTTAGGACCAAGTGTTCAGGCAGATGCATAATGTCTCCCTCTTTACTAGTTTTGTGAGGAAATGAGCATGTGATCAAAGGTAGAGAAGCCCTGGGATTGTGGAGAGTGAATACTTGAGCTCTGTAATCTGATATAGCTTCATAAATAAACAATTATTCAAAAAACAAAATATCAGCAACCTCATAAGATGAAACCAACATCAAATCCCCAGCAGCAAGTTTGAAGAAGACTTGTGATACTTGATTTGTCACACAAAAATTGATGAGACTAGCTACAAGCATGAATGAAGGCTCTTGGAACTTAAAATTCGAACCAAATAATATCATATCAGATCCAAATAAGATCATATTATATCCAAATAGGTTCATATCAAATCCAAAAGTGTGGTCCACCGAGATGGTATATGCACAATTTTCTCCTTCTTCAAAAGTTTGAGTATTAGTGCATGCAATCCTGTAGGAATTTGTTGGAAGATCTAGATCAATAAGAGCGAATGGATCACTACTATAATATGATATTTTTTTACAAAATATCTAAGGTATTACTTATAAGCACACCAACAACAACATTAGAGGGAGAGAAATTGAATTCATCTTCACTTTTAGAAGCAATCACTGGAAAATTTTCACAAAATTTAAAGGAGAATCACTGAAGAATGTTTGCATAGAATGGAAGGAGAGTTTTTCTTCAATATCAGATATTCAAATGTCTTCTTATGTATCATCCAAATGAGAAGATGAGATATTACAAACTTCCGGAGAAGGAAGAGAAGTCACTACAAGGAGACTTTCTTCATTTCGAATTGAATGTGTGGAAGATTCTGCTTCTTCTTCATCTTGAACAACTTCATTAGAGAGAGAAGAGGAAAATACTTTTGAATAGAGAGATCTTTTGGTGTTGGGTGTGATCTCAAAATTTCTATTATGATTCTCATTGTTCTTGCCAAAGGTTCTATCCAATTTTGTCCAGATATCCTTTGGGTATTAAACATGAGCAATAAGGTAGCGCAAGCTTGGAAAAAGGGCCAGACATATTGTTCCAAAAGCTCTATCACCAAAATTTATCCAGTCATTCTCATCTTCATAAGACTCTTTACCAAGTCCAATAGATACCTCATAGAGATCTTGTCTCTTTAGAGATGCAATCATGTTCAGCTTCCATTATGAATATATAGTGGATCGAATAAGAAGAGGAACTGATAATTTCGAATCCATATGAAATTGTACCTGCAAAATATAAAAAACAACCAAAGTAAGGTCGAACAACCTGCACTTTTGGAGTTTTCATCACACCTGGATTAGTCAATCAAGCAAGCTTGAACAATAATGTTTGCTTCCAGGAATTATGTGGTAAAATCTTCGCTTCTGGTGCAGAGTTGGAATGTTTTTGAGCTTTTTGCTCAAATTGCTTCATTGATCCAACATGAAATTTGTAGAAGAAGAATTGCCTTGTCCTATCAAGGCTATGATACCATATTAAATTGAGCTCATAGGAATATATGAACAAGACAAAAATCACAAATAGATCTCACTAACAATTTACTCAAAATTGGATATGAAATAGTGCAAAAAATGGGTTGCAGCTGTATAATGCTTTCATTAATTAAAAAGTAAATGGATAATTATTACAATGCAATGCATTGGCATTAATAGCCAGACAATTCAAATTCATGAGAGAAAATTTGAATTGATTAAATCAATCCGACTGCATGGATAACTAGATGTGTCTAAATCACTATCGAAGCTTAACTTGCTATCTCCAGTTGTCTAATTCAGTCTCTCAATTAGTTAGAATAAATTAAACTAGTCTAAATGATGTGGTAGGTGAGAAAAGGTGCCTTCCCACATGCAACCATCCAAAGACTGGAACTAACTGAATGCAAATTATTGTAACTAAATGTAATTGAATGTAACTGAATTATAACTAGGCTTGACTAGTCACCAACTGGCGACGACTAAAGGAGGTCGGTGTCGGCACTCCCAGTGGCTCCTAAATTGTAGGGATTTGTCTAGGAGGTGCCCAAACTGATACATGCAAGTACAGTTCACCTCAATCAACGTTCCCCACATTCTAGTGACTGGTACATGTGGCCTAATTAGGCCAAGTGGATGCAATGGTACTAGTGACTAAATAATGACTAAAATAACTCCTAAGTTAGGCTTAATTGACCAGTTTGGACAAGGGAGGATTATAATCCTAACATAGGCACGACCCAGGTCACATCTATCAAGAATTTTTGCATGACTTGGGTCACACAAAAAGGCCCAATAGGAATGAGCTAGAACATAATGGAAAATTTTGTGTAACTAGGTTTGATAGGGTCTTTGCAGATGTGCAGGATGCCTCAAGTCAGATGGTGAGAGAGAGACATCTGAGAACTCAGAGATGAGGTAAAGGAGAATGAAGCAGTGCAGGATACACTCTCCTGATGTGGGATGCTAAATTTCTTCTAGATCTCAGTAATACGTTCAACAGAGCTACTGCTGAACAAGATGGTGAGATTTTGGGATAGATATTTAGAGTGCTTCATCATACAGGGTGAGCGATTAGAGATCACCCTCTGAGACATGTACTTTCTGAATTGCCTCCAACTATTGGGGGTGATCGATGATATCTCACCGAAGCTCTTAAGCGGGGTTTTGATGGATGACTTGTGTGTTAGGAATTGTATGTGCATGCGTCATACATTTTGGTGTGTGACATTGAGAGTCTAGAGACTCAATAAGTGGCAGCGATGGTGTTGCAGATACTAGGATTGAAAGGTCCTCACAAGATCTCGAGTGACCAAATATTGATAGTCAAGAGTGTGCTTGGTGGAACTTGCTATGGGTGGGACCAGATGTACTCAAATTCGGTTTAGCATGGACTGAACCAAGCTAGCTTGGAGGATGGGGATTCCTGCTTCCCATCCTTTTTGTGCTCCTTCTTTCTTAAGCGAGTACCGACACTGCGACCGAATCTGGGGATGCGTGATGAGGGGACTCACGAGCTTCGAATGAGGTGATGGTGCTAGATGATGATCAGGGAGGGAGGTGACTTGCTAGGTAATTTATTCACCTGAGATATTTTTTCACAGTGGTGATAGATCCCTATCCTCATAGAGGACTATCCATATGCGAGGATGGACTACGAGACAGGTCTAGGGACCTGACGGTATGTATACATGACTCTTTGTTGTTTCAGTCATATATAATTTACTAGAATAATGGTAGCTGTATCATACATGTGATAGATACTGATGACATACTATATGCATGTGTAGACGTGTGACTATACCCTCCAACATGGTACCAACGATGTAAGAATAGGGTGGAGGGGTTATATCCACCCTCTCACATTAAGAGGAGGTGGCATAGTGTGACATTAGACTCATTGTGGCTAGAAATGGAGCGACTATTGGAGGGGGTCACTGATGAGTGGTGGCGGTACCTATATGATGATATGATCTCTACATGCTACAAAGCTCCTCTAGAGTGGATCTCTCTGATGAGGAGGATCATGTTTGTTGTTTAGTATGTCAGAGCAAGGACATAAGGTGACATGTCGATGGAGGAGGAGGTATTGAATGAGGAAGAGGACACTGAGGATGAAACAAAGTCAAAGGAGGATGACTCGGACTAGCAACTTGTGATGCTGCCCCCAATGCATTTGAGCATGGGGAATTTTGTATGATATATATGATCAAACGAGAAATCCTGTGGAGCTTCTCTTTTTGTACTGAATATGATATTTATGATATGAATGAATGTGGATGCATATTTTTGTATTTTTATGGGTTTTTAATGAGTCTCTTTTTATGATTATGCATATATGATGTGTATGGAATATGTATGCATGACTATATGATGATGCATGATATAGTTTATTTTCTATATGTGATGATTGATGTGCCACTCTAGAACGTCATTATCCATTTGTTCTGCTACACTATTGATAATTCTAGGAACATGCATGAATGAAATGGATTTGAAATTTCTAACTAAGTGTCTAGTGCACATGGAATTTATAAAGAGGTAGGGACAACATACCCAATAGCATTTATTCAACTGGGAGACAAGTAGCTAGGAGTCTAGGAAGACATCAGGGCGACAAATGCCAAAGTGAAGGGTGACAGTCAAGAGACCAATGGCAACATCTTACTAAACATAGTTCTTGGTAGAAATACAATCACACATTCCATCGATATGGATCAACTCATGTGACAGAGAATAAATGACCCACACAGTTGAGGCAAGAATAGGAGACCATCTACTTGTGCCATTAGAGAAACCAATGTAGCATGGGAAAGTAGGATCCATCTAGAGCAACCAAGGAAGCAAAATATGAGACAAAACAAGAAAGAAAACTATGATACAAGGGTATGCAGGGTGGCTGAATTTAGGTGTAGAATCTCTTGAGGTAGATCCCATTGGGGGGATTCTTCAAAAGGCGATCGTCATATTCAGCGAGGAGGTATGCCCCCTTGCCAAGACATCGATGGATGACATAAGGGCCATACCACAAGGATTCAAACTTCCCTTTTCTAGTATTATCATGGGCTTGGTCATAGAAGACAACAAGGTCTCCCTCGCTAAAGGTGTGTGGGTGGACATGGGAGTCATAATGATACTTCAACAAATTCTTAGCCGCTTTGATCATTTGGAGAGTAGCACGATGGTCCTCATAGGTTTTATCAAGCATAAGTATGAATTTTTACAATGGTGAAGTATGAGGTAGAATCTCGATAGCAAGGCTGAGTGATAGAATTTGGCATTCAATGGGAAGAACCGACTCCACACTGTGGACTAAATGAAATAGGGTAAAACTGATGGAGGTTTTAGTCGATGTCCGGTAGGCCCAGAGGGTGGAAAAGAGAAAGTGGTGCTAGTTGGTATTGTGTTAGTCCACCATTCATTGGAGCATGGTTTTGTGGATCTTGTTGACAGCCTCAACTTGGCCATTTCCATAAGGGTAATAAGAAGAGGAATATCGATGTTCAAATTTCAACATGGTGGAGAGTTCTATCCAAACAACATCCTCGAAATGAGAACCGTGGTCTCATACTAGCTGGAGGGGGACATTGAAATGAGTGATAACATGGTTATTAAAGAAGAGTGTCTTAATGCCAGCCTTATAATTGAAGGTAGGCATGGTTTCGACCCATTTGGTAAAGTAATTAATGACCACAATGATGTATTTATAATCGTTGGTCGAAGGATGATTACAGGTCATGAAGTTAATCACCCATTTGCATAAGGGACCAACTGTGATGACATGATGTAGTGGCTTGGGAGGCATCCTTTCATTTGGGGAAAAGAGTTGGAAATTGCGGCAGTGTTTAACTACATGGACACAATAAGCAAAGATGGTGTGCCAAAAATAACCGACGTAGAGGATATTTTGAGTGGTATCCAAACTAGAGGTGGCAACCACAGGCTCCACTATGATAGTGATTCATGACTTGTTCAACTTCATCGTGGGTGAGGCAATGAATTAGTATGGTTTCTACATCATGGAGGTACAAGACACCACCTACAAGGAGATATCAAGTAGCTTGGTGCCGGATGCAACGATGATCTTCATGGCTTAAATGGGGCTCATATTTTTGTGTGCGCAAGTAAAGGAGGATGCCTCCATACCATGAGTATTTCATAGAGATGACGAATAATAATTATTCAGAAAGATTGATTGTGATAGGGATGAGGTAAATGATGAGGGGAAGTGTACCATCAATGAATCTAATGCCAAAGATTTAGTGTTTTTGGGTGTGATGAATTCCAATTCGTGGTACTTTTGGAGAACAACAATCCAATTTTCATCACAACCTTGGACAAGGTGACGTCTCAAGAGATAACGCATGGGGATGGAATTGTCCAACACTCGAGTTCGACTCAAGAGAATATAGTGACATAGCTTTTGTACTGAAAACATGACAATAAGGGCCATTTTATGTTCTTGGGAGTAGCGTAAAGGTGGTCAGGATAGTTTCTAACTTACATAATAGATCACATGCTCTTGACGATTATCGCCTTCTTGTACTAAGAATCCAGCGATAACATCTTCAGATGCTGACACATATAGTATAAAATCCTTGGTGAAGTCAGGAGGATACAACAATGGATATGAATTTAGAGCTTGTTTCAATGCATTGAATGCGGCTTACGCATGCTCATCCCATTCAAAAGGAATGTTGGTATGGAGCAATTGTAAGAATCCATGGAATTTCGTCGCATAGTCTGGGATAGACCACCGAAGGAAATTGTGTTGCCTTGGAGGATCTACAATTGGAACAGAGTACATGGCTAGGGAAGATTCAGAATGGCTTAAACCTTAAAAGGATCCACGGTAATCCCTTTGTGAGACACGATGAATCATAACAAGTGACCTGCTGGGAGACATAACACACACTTGAGGGGGTTAAAGTGAACATTATATTTGCGACATTGCAGGAATACTTGCTGTAATTCATCCAATTATTGAGAACGCTTCTAAGATTGATCCGTGAGGTCGTCTAAATAAACCAGTATAATGTGAATGAGGTCATGGAAGCAAAAGGTCATGTCCCACTGAAAACTGGCTCCAACACTTTTTAGGCCAAAATACATGACACGATAGGCAAAAGTGCTCCAAGGGGTGGTAAAAGAGGTTTTGTACTGATATTCTTTGTGGATATGGATTTGGTTATGTTATCACTCCAGGAAACTCCTCTATGTTGCAACTCGAGGATGCCTGGTAAATTAAATATTTTTATGGTTTTCTAATTGGATCAAGTCAGGTGACGTATAAACCTCACACTCTCAAGACATGCATGAAACTCAATAAGGGATAAGGATTCTAATTACCACTGTTCAAAGGTTTACAATATGGTGCACAGATGGAGAACTAATCATGCTGGCAGATTCATACATAAAACAGATACATATAAATGGCTAATCATGACAAGGAAAGCACTTATAATTCAACTCAATCAATATACCAATAGGATGACAACTATCATAAATTAATCAAAATAAATCAAACCTGAATAAAATATTCAAGCATAAGCACAGAATAGAAAGAAAATGGAAGCTGAACATATGATAACAAAAGAGCTTAAATTAGGTCATGAGCAAAATGAGAAGCTTGACAATAGTATTTGTCTACAAGTCCCCGAAGTTGAACCCTTTTAATAAAATAAGTCTTAGGATTTATTTCCTTTGAAAAAATACTCAGATCCTGAAAACTTGGATCTGATTTAATAAAAATAAACAAAATAATTGTTTTTTGCATAATTAGGTAAAAAAACCCTAATTAACTACTAGTCTAACTATCTGTAGAATTCAGTCACTGTTTGAACCTTCTAGTAACTGAAGTAAGTACTGGAAATCACTGCCACTAGTCTTCTACTAGTTAAGTCACTGTTTCACTTTGACAGCTGAGTGTTGGTGACCTTTTCTACTGTTATGTCACAGCAAAACTGAAGCATACCTTCCCTGATGTTTTCTTTAGCATCCTTCATCTTTATACTTGATCCTTGAGCCATCCATGTTCGCCCAAAACTGGTCCTGCGTGTCAAAATTTAATATTATGCCTCTGTCTGCTTTCGGTGGTTAAGAGGTCAAAATATTGGAGCCGTTAGCTGCTGAAAGTGGGGATTTCGGTGGCTAATGAACTGCCTCAGCATCCGCCTAAGCCATCGAAAGCCCCGTTCTTAAAAACTCTTAAGCCACCTCCAAAATTGTTTTGTCAAGTTTTTCTGCTTGTATTTCTCATTCAGTAGGATCTGTGTTAGGAAGGTTAACAACAGCCTGGATTTCTTCTAGAGGCTGTAGGCTAACTGCAGCTTTAGCTATGGTTTCCAATGTGAGGTGGCTGCTAGGGTTTATCTTGGACTCCATTTGCAGTTTCTGAAGACGAATCATCCTATACAATCTTGTGTTGTCTTTTAGGTACCTTGTATTTAGTCTCTTTAAGAAAATATACCTTTCTCTCTGCTCTAGGTAAGATTTATGCAGCAGCTTCTTCCTGCTAGTCAATGTGGCATTATTCCTCTTTACCTCTTTGACCAAAACTTCCATCTCGTATATTTTCCTCAGCAACTGGTTTATATTTTGAGGCTTGGGATTGCTAGAGGAAGCCTTCTCTACTGGTTCATCTTGTTCTTTTGGTGTAGGTGATGGTAGCTCTTGAATCTCTTCTACAACCTGCAAAGCTAGGTCTGCACCTTCTTCTTGTTCCTATTTTGAATTTGAGTAGGGCAGGTTCAAAATGTTCTCACTGTGTGTTGCAAATTCCTGGCCCTTCTCTTTGAAATCCAAGTTTCTTTTGACCTTCTTGGCTTTGGAAGAGGAGGGAGGCTGTTCTGCTGCTGCTGGAGATATATCCCTTCTCTTTCTTTTCCCACTTCTTGGTGTGCTGGACTTTTTGGCAGGAGACTTCCCCTTTTCTTCTGGCTGCAGGCCTATTTCAAAACCATTCCAAAATAGGAAATAAGGCCATGCCATATTCCTTCTTTTCAGCAATTCTTGAATTAGCAGTTTGATAAGGCCATGATGAGACAGTCTACTAGCAATCTTGGTTGGCTGGGCCTTCACCTGATGTGCCATCTTTGCCGAAATCCTGTGTAAGTAAAAAGGTAAGTTTAGTGGGATTCTCCCTGTGAAGTGAGTCATCAACTTAAAATGGTAAATCATAGCTCTGTTATATCTCCCTTCACATGTTATGTAGACCACAATGGCCTTTAGCAGTTTCTACCACCCCTCTTCCATCCAGGAGGATGGTACACTTTTATTCCACACCGCCTCCTTATGCTCAGGCTTCAGGTTAGATCTGAATTCTACATCTTTTGGTATGGTGGTCTTAAACCACTTCTCTCCTATGCTAGGAAGTTCGGTCACTTCAGTAATTAGGGTTTCCTCTATCAGGAATTCTTCTTTTCCTATGACTGCCTTGGAGCCATCGAAGGAGAGGGAAAATACCTTAGCCACTTGCTAGTGTGAGCCTTGAATCTTCTCACAAAACCTATAGCAGCCAACATCTTTTAACAATTGACAGACCTTTGGATGTGCCTCCAAGTAGCTAATATCTCCCAACTCCTGCCTGAGAGCAGGTCCTCCCTTATTCATCTTGCTGAATGCTACTCCTGTGTACTTGTAAAAATAAAACTCAAGCTTTGTGGAATACTGTCTTTTAGTAGGTTACCTCTCAAAGATGGTTTTCTAGTGGAAAGAAATGCTCAATTCAAAGGTGGAGTGTACTGAGGGATGGGCATCGATTATGAGGGCTTTTAGTTACATGATTGATGCTTAGGTCAGAGGGTGATGGCTCCATTTGATCTTTTCGAGACCCCTTACCCAACAATCATGTCAAAATAAACTTGGATATACGGTGGTATTTTTTGCAGTTCTATGGACAGATGGAGGGAGAATGAGGGTTTCATCACATCAGTCATTATCAGTTCCAAATAACGACCTCATTACTCATTTCCTCACGCAGTTACGCAACCTCATGTCCTTTCAGTGGTTTATCATGCCCTTTACTGATCATTATCTTACTGATGGGGTTTGATTTGACCGATTTCTAACCATTTCTCTCTTTTACCTTTTCGGTGGTTAACAATCTTCGGGAATTTGTCTACAAGCCGCCGAAAAGATGGCTTTCGGTGGCTAATGAAATGGTAATCCTTTCTCCTAAGCCATCGAAACCATTTTCCCAATGTCATGATGAAACCCAGCTTTCAGCAGATAGTGTCCTCATTAAATATTCCTTTTAACCGCTGAAATCCCATCCTTTCTGTGGCTAATGAAACGTAAGAGCTTTCGCTTAAGCCACCGAAAGCGATTTTCCCCAACGCCTTTTTTCCTACTTTCGACGGTTAACACCCTTATTGAACTATTTACTAAGCTGCCAAAAGCATCACTTTTCAATGGCTAATGAGATGTCTGACATCTTTCCTAAGCCAATGAAAGTGCCGTTACCAATATCGCTTTTTATCCACTTTCGACAGTTAACCCCCTTCTTGGAATTTTCACTAAGCTGCCGAAAGCAACACTTTTCGGTGGCTAATGAGTTGTTTGAAGTCTCACCTAAGCCACCGAAAATGCTTTTACCATTTACTTGCTCGGGCCCGCTTTCGGTGGTTTACCTTTATCCTGTGTTAAACTGTTAGCTACCAAAAACAAAGCTTTTCGATGGCTAATGAGCTATTAAGAACCCCGCCTAAGCCACCGAAAGCTATAACTTCCAATTTTTTCAACCATAGCAAAAAAAAAAGACCTTCAATTTGTTATTCATCTTTAAATATTTCATTACATGACTCAAATTCTTCATACTATCAAAATAAATTTATTTTGGGAGATAACAGGTTATAACCAGAAAAACCGTACATGAAGAAAAATACGTCATGACTGACACAAGCGTCAATTATTTGGTCGATAAATGAAGTGGGGAAGTTGTCTTTGGAACAAGGTAAATTCAAGTCATTAAAGTGAGTATAGATGCAAATGGTACCATGTTTTTTATTGATGGGAACATGATTGGAAACCCAAGTGGTATACACAATGGGGTATATAAAGCCTTCTTTGCGCAGTTTCTCAATCTCATCTTTGTCGACAGGGGCCTTTGACCATTGAATGGGTTGTTGATTTTAGTGAACGGGGGAAAAATCAGACCATGTATCAATATGATGTTCAATGATAGACGGATCAAGCTCAGGAATCTCGGTATAGGACCAAGCGAAAATATCATGAAATTCTGAAAAAGTGCTTTGTATGAAGTGAATTCTTCAGGGGAGAAAGAAGAACCAAGAGTAATATCCTCAAATATCCCAGGTGTGGTTGATATATCGACCTTAATGGTTGGTGAAATATTGGCCATGTTACCTTCTTCAAAGGCGTCGGGTGTCGAGATTGGGTTTTTTAACCAATCGACACTTCCATGGAGGAAGTCTTTTGCTTCGACATATAATTGGTTCGATGATGAAGAAGGATCATCGAGGATGAAGGAGAGATTGTGCAAATTGTACCAAGGATATTCAAGAGTCGAAAGAGTTTCAATTATCTTTTCGTCATTATGAAAGTAACGTGTGGATAGATCAGATGGATCTTCCATGGACGAGGATGGGAAGGAATACTGGAGCTAGAGATCATATAAATGGTGTTATTGGTGTCTGTTGTAATCAATCATATTGCAAGGTTACCAGCGATACATATACAAATTCATAACAATGACATGACAAGAGATAAGGAATGATATACATAATAACAATAACTTATATTACTCATGAACACATGTGGGTTAATACAATAAACAAAACCGAGTCTTTATCTGACTCTACATCCTATATATATGATTTACAAACAATTACATAACTACTTGTAGGTTCAACTAATAGGCACGACCTATGAGGTCGACATAATCTACAATTAGTAGACTAGATAGTCGACTAGAGGATCTAGTTGGCTTGGCCGACTAGGCTCCTACAACATCTCCCCCACCTCAAAATATTTCTTTGTCTTGAAGAAATGAAGAAATGACAATCTTCTGTCTTAAGTAGCCATGCTCCTATATTGATATTCTTTTACGGACTGTGCTGCATGATGGATGGTTGTTGTTGAATGCAAACTTCTACAATATATTTTGCAGAGACTGTTAGTTGAAGTTGAAATTCCTCCTAAGTGTGAAATGCATTTGTATGTCTATAGTCAGGGTGGTGAGGCTTGACAAGTTCTCCATCTTTTGATGCATATCTAGGATGAGTATGTTGATCATGTTGGTACCCAAAAGTTGTGTCTTTTCTTTGGTAGTGGAAAGTAGTCATTGCACCTACAACCTGATTTTGTCGAGATTGGTGAGACTAGTTTTGGCCTAGCTGATACATTGATGCTCCCATTTTTCTATTTTTTCTAGTTTACTAATTTCCAAAATGAGCTGATCATCAATGGTCTATGCCATTGCTTCATTGGTGTTTGGTCGACATCTCCATAGTAAACTGACGAGTTCATGAGTCTTTTGCATTTTTTCAAACACTTGGCCATAATAAGTATACTAGTTTCGCAACACTTTGGCCATGACAGTGGATTCTGCAATGTATTGAATCAACAAGTTGTAAGCTTCAGTAAACGAAGTAAGCTGATTTCTCAGTGAAACAATAGTTTCCTTGTCTTGCTCCTATCTTATTTCCTTTAGTTGTTCTTGAAAATTCAACACGACACTTTCAAAAATACGATATGCCTTGTCAAGGGGTTTTTCAGAGTTGGCTCCTGCTGGAATTGTAATAAACTGTCGTGCTAGATTCTCACACTTAGTCAAAAATTATGTATGTTATGTATTCATTTTCTTGAGTTGTTCTTTGGTTTTCTCTCTCTTGTGTCTGTATTCCTTATTAATAGCATCTGCCAACAAATCTAGTTCTTCTTCCTTGGCCTTTTGTGGATTAATTTCCATTGTGGAACCAAGTTGAGCTAGATGAACCATAAAGGTTCCTTTTTCTGAGACTGTTGTAGTTGTACTTGTTTCTCTTTTTCTTGTTTCTTTTTCTCTTTTTTAGTTATTTTCTTCTCCTTCGTTCCTACTCTCTATTTTGTCTGTCAGTTTCTTGCGTTTGTTTTAGTGTGATCTGGGTTTACTCAGGAAGTACAGTAGTAAGAACATGGCTCGGTTGGAAGATGTGAATAATGTTGGAGGGATTAGTGATAGGTGGTGATTGTGGAAGGGGTGGAATAGGTGAAGTGTTGGAAAGAAAATTTAGTGCCTCTTGTGATGCTATATGATTAGAAGTGGAGGGTAATGTATTTGTTGTGGAAGTCATCGATTATAGGGTGTCAACAAGTTTAGTAATTTCACCAAATTCGACAGGGTCGATATTTTTGACAAGTTCTCCCGAGTCAGTAGGTTCGATTGTTTTTTTGGTGGGGTTATTGATGATGGGTTTGATAAGTGGTTCGGGTGGGTTTTCGACAGGTTGGAGGATAAACAAGGAAGCTTGTTCTTCCATAATGTTGTTGGTTAAATCGAGATTTGTTTGTAGAATAGTCTAAGTATACCCAATATATTGTGATCCCAGAATGGAGTGTGGACGATTAGGAATTTGGGGCACAACTTCACTATTCTATGGAGCTTCCATGGATAAAATGGGTCTTTTTTTGTAATTCTGGTAGGAGGGAGGGTAGTTGGTTGATAAAATTTTGGAGTTCATTATCATTTTGGATTTGGGCGTGGAGTGGTGTGGATAATGACTGTAAATATGGATTAGGTATGGAGATAGTTGTTGAAGTTGATACGACTTCTTCTTCCACTGGGGTCGGGGATGGAGGTGGTGGGGTGTGGGTGAGATCGACAGAATTTGTTGTATCAAACCTGACCTTCTTCTGAGTTGTGTTTGATTGGTTTTCTTGTTGCTCGTCTTCTGTGATCAACTTGTGAAATTTTTCATCAAAATGAATCTTTCATTTGGCTGTATCTTCCAGGATCTGAGTCGCACTATCATACAACTCTGCATCATCATATTCAGTTGATTCTTGGAGGATGAATTTGTTTTTCGCCTTTCCTTTTACGACACTCTTTCTTTCCTGTCGATCTTTAAATAATTCTTCGGCTACTCGATATAAATTTTATTTGGTGAGGGCATATTCAAGAGGAAGCGTATTAGATTGAGTACTTTGATCATTCTAGTATGCTTTTTACCTGTTGCTGGGGTGGAGGTGGTAGCACAATCCCCAGTGGATTGATGTTTCCAGTGTTATTGTGGTCAAGGGTGAAAGTTTTGAGATGAATATAGATTTCATAGTCCTTTTCTTTCTTCACATCGGTCAAGGGATTGATCATTGGTTTATTGATTTTTCTCACTATAGGTGGTATATCCAACTTGGTATTGGATTTTCGACTGAGTTCTATGAACATTGCCTCAACCGAAGGGTATAAGTTGATTTCTTTTGTGATATCTCTAGCACCTTGTAAGTACCAGAACGACGTGTGATCCAACTCAAGTTGGATGTGTTATGTTGATGGTAGACTTCGTCAGACATTCTGGGCCACCCACCATTGATTAGTTTTGATTTTTAGTGATTGAAACGATGTATCTAGCAATATTTTTGTTGTCACTTCTCCTAGTCAACAACCATTCAAAGTGGAGGATTTAAAATTACACATGGCCAATCGATTTGGTTAAGTGAAATCCTTATCCTCGATTGGTCAAAGTTGGTACATGGTTATCCATATTATCAATGAGGGATACTTGATATGGGCACCTTCTTCTTGTCATTTTAAACAGATGTGCTTAACTATCTCTTCTAGGTGTTCAACCCAACAATATAGCTTTCCAGTTGTCAACAAATTTTGTACTACGTCGAGCATGTCGAGCTTGAGGTCAGAAACTCTTCCTGTGCTTGTTAAAGTCATAGAGATAATTTTTGTAGCTATTTTTGGGGTTCCATAAATGATTTGACTAATTATTAACCCTATCGAGTTTTTTCCTGCTATTCTAACTATTAATTCTTTTACTAAGCCCATATTTAAGTGAATCGACACAGGTTCTCCCTTATTCAATAATCCATTAATCTTATAGATTAGGTCTCCATTAATTTTGACAGGTTTATCAAAATAGAACTTTCCATTATGATACCTGCTGATGATAAATTGTACAATGATCTCCTTTGTTCCTGCAAAACTGTCCATTATTGGTGCATTTATGTAACTTAATATTGTGCTAGTGCTCAATCTCTGAGCCTTCTCTCTCCATCGACCATCTTTTCAGTTCCCCAATCCTTGATTTCCTTCCATATTCTTTTCCGTGATGGCTTGACCACTTTATCATTAGAAATGTTGTGTAAACGGGTCTATGGTGGGGTGTCGACTTTTTCCAACTGTTTTATATTAACTGTTGCAGACTTGGTAGTTGTAGTTGGATTTTTTGGTGCCATTATGTCGGTCAAATGCTCTGGTTCATAAGGGGATAAAATGTTCTTTAGTGATCTGGTGCTTTGATGTTCAAGCTCTTCATAGAATGGAATCCAATTATTTTCTAGTGTGGTATTTATAGTGGGGCTGTGCGGAGTAGGAGAAGGTGTAGTGAATGGTGGTATCAATTGCGATATTAATGGCGGACTTGATTTTAAGGGACAGGTTGTCGGTGTTTCTTTCGAGGTATGCTGACTTTTTTGCTATATGTGACAGTGGTCATGATGGCTTGATTGGACCATTTTTTCTTCTTTTTAACAACATGCTTCTTGGTCGTGATGTCAAAGTGGTCGGAATTCTTCATGTCTACTCTGCTCATGTCGATAATTATGTCTTTCAAGCTATGTTTTACTACTTCCTACCTTAGAATTGATCCAAGTTCCTGTCATACTGGTTCTCTTCATAGTAGTTTTTCATGTGTTTTTAGATTTTATAATTTTTTATATTTTTATGTCTACATAACCATTTCTTTTTTTTTCATGCTTCGTATCATTTTAGTTGGGCCCCATTAACCAATTTCTGAAATAAGTTTCCCTATATGCTTTTGGTCAGACTGATCAATTAGTGTTGATATCTTCTACAATATATGGACCCATCCAATCAGTATGTAGATTCTTAGGTTTTCCTTTTACTTGACTATTATATAGTAACGAAAGGTCTCTGACTGACATATTTTTATCTTTGATATTTAGATCGTGCCAGGATTTTTGCTATTGTTTTTGGATTTCTTGGTGTTGTATTACAATTAGTCAGTGTTCTTCTAGTTTAGATAGTTTCATTAATCTTTATTTTATTTCATTTTCAACATCGATGTGGAGTATGTTGACAATGAGAGGGGTCTTTTGTCGAAAGTGTAAGGATACGTCTGCTTCCTATCCATAGACAAGTATAAAAGGTGTCTGAACTACCGAACGTTTGTATGTTGTTCTGTATTCCCATAAGGTAGTTGGTATTTTGTCATCCCAATTTTCTTTGTTGGTGTTACATATCTTTATTAGTACTCTAGTTAATTTTTTGTTAAAAGCTTCAATTTCACCATTGTATTGAGGATGACACGTTGTACTTTTCCTATACTCGATCATGAATTGTTTAGTCAAAGATGCGATTGTTTTGATTACAAAGTGTGACCCCTGATCACTAATCAAGGTCAGCAGAGATCCGAAGCGTGTAATGATGTTCTTATACATAAATTTTGTAGCTATCTCACTTGATCAAGATTCGACTATTTCTGCTTCTTCCCATTTGGTGACATATTCGACTGTTGTAATAATCTATCGTGCTCCTCTACATCTAGTCGATATCATAAATGGTCCTATGAATTCAATTTCCCAAATTTAAAATGTTAGTCTTGGGTTTACCGATATTAGAGGAATTTTAGTGCTTAGTAGAGGTCAACCTAGACGTTGTCATCGGTCACATTTATTCACGAATACTTTACAATCCCAGAACATTATCGAACACCATAATCCTGATTGTCGTATTTTTCTAGCTGTTGTGTTGGCTTGAAAGTGCCCCCCAGGTGGTCCATAGTGTGCTTCATTGATTATACTCTCTTTTTAGTAATCGAGAACACATCGTCGTAGGACATCATCTACTCCAAGTTTGTAAAGAAATCCATTTATTATGGTGTAGGGTGTTGCTTTCTTTTTATCACTCATCCCTTCTGGTGCTTGGCATTCCTTGAGGAATTGAGCGATTTTTTCTAATTTGAAAGGTACAACTTCAATTCTAAATAAGTGAGGATCTCATAGGTCATCTTCAATTCTAGTCGATTCCTCACCTATGTCGATTCCTGACAAATGGTCGGGTCTGACATTTGTTTTTCCAGATCGAACTATAAATTCGAATTCAAATTCTTGAAATAACATCAACCATCGACAAATTATTCTGTGGTGTAATGGTTTATTTACTATAAATTTTAATGCTTGATGGTCTATGTAGAATACACATGGGTTAGTGAGTAAATAATGCTGGTATTTTTGAAGTATGAATACCATTCCAAGTGCTTCTCTTTATGTTGTCAAGTAATTTCTTTCGCCTTTGTTTAATTTTATGTTATTATATGTGTTTGGATGATCCATTCCATCATTACCTGGTTGAGTTAGGATCGCTATGATTTCTATTCCAAAGGCATCAATTTGTACATGAAATTTGATTGACCAATTTAGAAAACGTAGTATGGGTGCTTCAACTAATTTTTTCTTTAAGATGTCAAATGATTCAGTGCATTCATTGGTCCACTCATATTCTTGATTTGATTTTAGTAGTTCTTCTAGTGGTTAAGTCATGTCAAAATAATGTCAGATAATTTTTTGTAATATCCCATATGTCCTAGTAAGATTCTAACTTGTTTAGGATTTACTGGTGGTTTTAGGTCGAGAATAATTTTAATTTTTGCATAATTGACTTTAATTCCTTCCTTTCATACTACATGTCCTAGTAGGATTCCTATAGGATTTGCAAAAATATACTTTTTGATATTAAGATATAGTTGGATTTGTCGGCATATTTCTTGAAAAAGTATTACCCATTTACAGTACTGGTTTTTCAGCATAGATTAGATTGTCCAATCATCAAAATATACAACCATTTTTTTGTGGATATATTCTTGAAATGATTTAATGAAAGTTATGGAGAATATAGATGGACATTTTTCAATCTGAATGGCATGAATTTGTATGCAAATTATCAAAATTCACATACAAAGGTCATCTTCTTTTGATCCTCTTTAGCAATGGGTACTTGGTTATGTCCTGAAAATTTGTCTGTAAATGAATAAGACTCATGTCTTGCAACCTCATTAAGAATTTCATCTGCAAAAGGAGTTGAAAATGGGTCTATAAGAGTTACTTTGTTAAGTTCCCAAAAATCGACACAAATCCTGAGTCATGTCGGGTCATGTTTCTTTAGTTGTACTACCATTGGGCTTGCCCATTTCGACCGATCAATAGCATAGATGATTCCTACTACGAGCATGATGTCGATTTCTTTCTTTACTATTTATTTGTATTTTTGTGCAAGTTTATATGATCTTTTCTTTATTAGTTTTTCTACGTGTTTTATGTCAATTTTCATTTCACCCATTTCTTGAACAAGTACTTTTAGATCTCTATAGTCCAGAGAAAAAACATCCTGAAATTATTTTAATAGATTGGCGATTTTTGTTGTTTGTTCTTCATTCCAATAGTCGCCAATATTTGCGATTTTAGGGTTGTCATCATTGGATATTTCGACTTATTTTATCTTAACTTTTGTGTCCATCCATTCTGGAGCTTTACTTTCACTAATATGTCGACTACCTTCTTTTAACTGTGAAAATGATAGCGGGAAGTCTTCCACTGTTAATCTTTCAGGGTCTTCTTTTTATAATGCTTGAATTTTAAATATTGTTCTAATTGGTTTTGATGTTTGTGGATGCCACTTGAAACTTTTTCCTTTTGTAATTTTTGTTTCTAGTCGAAGCCTTGTCGAGTGTTGTATTTTGGATTACCAGATATTATAACACGTATCATTTAGTCGGTTATGACGAGTTTCTGTTGCTTTTTTGTTTTCAGTTGGTTGTAGAATTTTTTTATTTGTTTAGATGCTTTGACTAATAATTCATCTTGAGGTGAAAATTTGAAGTCATTAAGAAAATTTATTTAATTTCATTCCATGTGAATGTTTCTCCTCGTGCTTCTTCCATTTTATACTACTTATTTGGTAGATCATCAAGTGTATTTGGAAACAAGTGTGTCCAAATTCGCTCATATTTATAACCTAATCTTCTCCACTCTTTTTCACGTATCAATGTGTTTCATAAGGTCTTGTACTTGCATAAAGGTTGGAATGTTTGATTGTGATATTAGTTTCTTTCCTCCAAACCTTTCAATATGTTGGGATATTATTAAACCCACTCATAACTTAGGATAACGTATTTAATCATTATTTGATTAAATTCCTACCCACTAGCTAGATAGTTGGAATCCACTTGCACCTTAATATCAACACTTTCCATCTATACCCCAGGAATGATTTAGATCTGATTCTGGGCTGATATTGACCACTTTATGGACTCACAGAATTAGTAACTGCGCTTTCCTGTAGATTCCACCTTATTATGGTTTTATCCATCTTTTCTGTGGATAAGGTAAAACTAGTTAACTAGGAAAATAGTATATTTTGTTCCCAACCCATCTTCCATAATTTTCTCTCCATTTTCCAGGATTAGCATTTTTTTTCCATCACTCTTGGCAACTCACTCATGCTTTTTCTAATTCGTGAGGTCCTCAACTGATTTGGGAAGTGCTTTAGCCACCTATGGGGTTCTACCATATTTGGTAAGTCTACCTTTCTGAGCTTTATGAGTTGTCTCCATACAACTTGATTTTAACTATGAGGGATTTACTATTTATGTACACTAATACTCATCATTATTCAATGGAAGGATACACTCCAATATTCATCTCTTCAGTCATGTGATTCAATCTCTTTTCTCCTCTTTATTTTTTCTGTTTATGCTTGTGAGAATTATTTTAGTAGCAAGATCTATTTCTTGTGCTTCTTCTTATAATATTTTCTCATAAAATCGGAGATATTATTTCTACATGGTATTAGAGTGCAAGATTTCTCAATTTCTATAGATTTGAGGAGCACATACAGTCTCCTATCCCTCTCTAAAGAAGAGCTTGATCTAAGCTTACAAGATTTTCTCCTAGTTTATTTTTGTAGGTTGCATAGAGTTTCTTCTTGAGTGCATCAACTCAGTAATATGGATTCTTCCTAGGCTATAATTATTACTCCCTTCAATTTCCACGAATGGAAATCCAAAATTTGCATTATAGTGTGTAGTAAAGGACCATACAAAGTTACTCTAGCTTTGGAGAATGAGCCCAATGTTGTGATTGAGAAAGCTAAGTGGCATAAAAGGTTGGATGAAGCCTATGGATTGATTTGTCTCTCTATTTATCCTAATATAATTTTTCATCTATATGATTTGGACACTCTAAACCAAGTGTGGACCCAACTGGAGTCTCTCTTTGGAGTTTAAGGTGAGCTAAGAGTGCATCAATTGGAGATTGAGTTATTCTCACTGAGTCTAAGCAATTTTGATTCTGTTGAGGGTTTATTCATGAAGTTAAAGTCAATTTTTCTAATGATTATGCAATGTGGGATTGAGAAGGAATATTATCAATTAATATTTCCATTCTTTCTAAATTGTGTCTTGATTACTCAATTTTTGTGTCTATTTTTCATGCTACTAGGATTGTTGTTCCTAAGTGGAAAATGCCTTATTTAAATACTTTCCTTCATTCACTAATAAATGAGAAAGATAAATTGATCCATATGGGAGTTATTAAATCTTTCAAGGGAAAGGATCATGCTCCCATGGTTTAAGTAATCAATAATAGCAAATCAAAAGAGAAGCAAATTGTAAGAGAGAAGAAGCCAAAGTGAGAAATTGAAGATGAAAATTCGAAGCCTATTGATGAAGATTTAGTAAATTGGGGTAAGAAGAGAGGGAGCACATCCAAGTGTTCTTATTACAAAAAGGTATTTCATTCATATAAGAAGTTTTTCAAGAAGAATATGGACATCATGTCTCAGCCTCTTGAGAAGAACAAGATCAAAGTTCTAGATGAGCTAGAGAAGCATGTTGATTCTTCAGAACACTGTCATTGTGCACAGTTCCAAGGTGATATAGCCTATGCCTTGAGTTTCAGAGTTAAATACTTTCCTCATGTCTATGATATATATTTATTATCTGATATATCAGAATACAAAATATCATATCCTTCCTGTGATAATCCTCCTATTACTCTACTAGATTCATCTCCCCAAAATTGTGTTTTTCACTAGATACTGACTTGTCTTTGAGCAACTCTTCCTCATTTCATTCACAAGCTTATGTATATGATTTAGAATATTTTTTGCAGGATGATATTAATGTCATGAAACAAATAATACCACTATCCATACCATCTACCATAACTCTGAATAATCCTAAGACTAGACAAATCCCAAGTTCACTTGTTGATTCCTCATTGGTCTCTTATGCAGTGTTACTTATATTACATGGTTTGAAGTCTTGTATATCTTTCATTGGTTGTTTATCCATGGAATTAGTCATATTTTGAATGATATTACACATGTTTGGATATGTTCTAAACAATTATGGCTCAGATCTCAATTCCATGAATCATTCATATTTTTACACTTATCATTTTTCCTCAATTGCTCATAGTTTTCCTAGTCTATCCCTATATCCTCATGGAGTCATTGAATCCTTTGTATTTGTTGTTCCATATGGTAATTTTTATGACATATCATAGTTTTATCAGCCTCATATCAGATCTAGGAAGGTGCTACATTAGATTAGAAGAATGACATGTGATTCACATCACAATTTTGTAGCTATTCAGGGAATTGCGTGTGTAACAAATAGCCTTAACTTTTGTACTCTTTGGGAATGAGTATGCACAAATTTATTTTCCATTTCAAATTTTGTTTGAATATCAGAGTTTTTATTGAAGAAATAAACATTCAGATAATGCTCCTACTTCATTAGTTGATGAGATACAAGGAGCCTCTCCTCTTCCTTCTTGTAGATTCTACACTCTAGCACATGATCATGGAGTTCATGATTTATTCATCAAGTATTTCATCCAGAAGAAGTTCATTCAACTCATTAAAGTGAAGATAAATATTTTTTTAAGACATATTATTTTAAATTTTGTTCCTTGTCCTTTCTTGAGGGAGGATTTTCCCCATGTGGTTTTTCCTCTTTCCTCAATTTTTTGGACATAATAATTGTTAAAGGGTGACCATAGCCTTGTTGTTGGGACCTATATACACCTATATTTTTGACATACCATCATAAATTCATAATTAAATGGAGGTTTTGGGATATTATTAAACCCACTCATAACTTAGGATAAACTATTTAATCATTATTTGATTAAATTCTTACACACTAGCTAGATAGTTGGCATCCACTTGCACCTTAAAGTCAACAATTTCCATATATACCCAAGGAATTATTTAATTATGATTTTGGGTTGATATTGACCATTTTATGGACTCCCAGAATTAGTAATTGTGCTTTCCTACAGATTCTGCCTTATTTTTCTTTTATCCAGCTTTTTTGTGGGTAAGGTAAAGCTAGTTAACTAGGAAATTGGTATCTTTTGTTTCCAACCCATCCTCCATAGTTTTCTCTCCATTTTCCAGGATTAGCATGTTTTTCCATCACTCTTGACAACTCACTCATGTTTTTCCTAATTCGTGATGTCCTTGACTGATTTGGGAAGTGCTTTAGCCACCTATGGGGTTTTATCATATTTGGTAAGTTTTCCTTTCTGAGCTTTATGAGTTGTTTCCATACAAATTGATTTTACATATGAGGGATGTATTATTTATGTACACTATTATTCATCATTATTCAATGGAAGGATACACTCCAATATTTATCTCTTCATTCATGTGATTCAGCCTCTTTTCATCTCTCTATTTTTCTTAAGTATGCTTGTGAGAATTATCTTAGTAGAAAGATCTATTTATTGTGATTCTTATTAGAATATTTGATCATAACATTGGAGCTATTATTTCTACACAATAAAGTATTTCTATGCTATCATCCAAGTTTGTAGTCTCGACTACTGTGTGTCCCATCATCGAGCAACTTAACTTGTAAATGTTTTGACTAGACTTTGGAGCTGACCTTGTTCACCTATAGTTTTAGAAACTTTCTCGACATGGAGTGATGGATATTCTTGTTATTTATACCTTAATGATGGTCATGTTAATGATTTGTTCCTTACTCGTGTTAAGGTTGGGTATTCTCTCAGTTTTCTTTCAAATATCTTAGGGATTGTAGTCATAGAAAAGCACTGTCGGGTTTTCTTTTTAAGGATAGCTTGGATAGTCCAACATTCTCTCTCTTGTAATTCATAATTTTGTAGTTCCCAATCATACATATCTGTGTTCGATTTATATGTGATAGAATCAGGGCTCCCCATGTGGAGTTATCCATATGCATTAGGATCAGTATAGGCTTTGTTTCTTTGTATTTGTTATAACCGTTGAAAATCGACATCATCGTCAATAGGTTCTGTTTGAGGTTCTACTTGGGATGGATCAATTGGAATAATGAATTTATTCCCATTTCCTTTAAGTTAATTATTTCTTTATCTATTGATATAGATGCTTTCATTTTTCATCCCCATGGTCGACCTACTTAAGCCGAGATGGAACTGGATCCTTCTTTAGGGTTAATAATTTTGAAGTTGACTTTAGTTGAGATACCTTTAAAGATCGTGTCGACATTTTTCTAGACCCCTATAGGTTTGATTAGTCCTTGGTTAGATATTTTTAGGTATATGTCGGATTCATATAATCGGGGTTTGCCAAGTTTTTCCCATGTGTCTGTAGTCATTATGTTTACTTGTGATCTGAAGTCGAGAGCGACTTATCGGACAAGGTATCCTTCAATTTCTAAGTTGACTAATGGGTCTGCATCATTTTTGTATTTTTGATAGAGGATACATATAATTTTAGCATGTTTCTCTTCACCAGATGTATTTTTAAGGTTGTACATTAAATCTATTATCTTTGCGACAGACTCATCTTTATTTTTCAGTTTGACTAGTTTGTTAGTAATCTTTTGTCGAGAATCACCATGTTCCTATTTTGTCGCTAAGTCTTGAAACATTAATGATGCATCGTTATATAATAATTTTTGTTCAGCAAGGTTGGGATAGTCTTCTTTTCTTTCTATTTTATTGTTTTGTGGATTATCAATCCCGATTTTCATTCATTGTCGAGTTACAATTTGTAGATTCTTAGTTTGAACACTATCATATTTTTGAATACAAGACAAAACATTAAAGTTCTTTTTATTATTTATTTTTTCAAGCGTAGTAGGAAAATCCTCTAAAGAGTGATCATCTACTCCACAACTTGTACAAAATTTTAAATCAGTTTGGTCCTTGTAAAGATAGTCAACATGTCGATGCCCCTCATTAATACATGTATAGCACTAGATGGGTTGACGTGTTCGGTATTCCGATTTCCAAAATATCGCCTCCGACCTTGAAATCCTCCACGTTGGTTATAGTTGTCATTCCGACGTCATATCTACGACCATCATAACTTTGATAGTTGTTTTTGTCATTCCGGTCATTATTTCCATTTCTTTCACTATTGTCAACATTATTGTTTTGACTGACAACATTGGTCTGATAAACCGCTTGGTAGTTTTGTTAGTTTTTCAAATTTAGTTGACATTCTACTTTCAAATGGCTCTTGACTACACAGGTTGCACACCAACGAGCTTATTCATTCTTCATATTATATGGGAAATCTTTGGTTGCATGTAATTCATGCTCCTCGAAGATGACACATAATTTTTTTGATTAAACGAACCGGATATCTTGTTGACGATCATCTTGTCGAAAAAAGTATTTCGTATGACCGTCCGTCGAGCATTTGGTACACCATACATCATTTCATCGAATGGTCATTTATCGTATTGATTTTTTCATACTTTCTAGTTGTTCCTCCATACGCCAATTGACTAGAGTTATACGATAATCCTCATCCATCTATATCTGCAACAGTTTTGTTAGTGCATCTTCATATGTCTTAAAGTTCTCTAACCGGATGTGCATTCGAATTTTCAGTAGTAATCTGGATACAAACCACTGAATTAATAGTTGTTTATCAATATTATACACCAATTTTCTCAGTAAGTATTTAAATATTTTATCATATTCTCGAACTGTTTCGGTTGGATTCTGACCAACGGTTTTTAA
Source organism: Pseudotsuga menziesii (assembly GCA_001517045.1). NCBI lineage: Eukaryota > Viridiplantae > Streptophyta > Pinopsida > Pinales > Pinaceae > Pseudotsuga > Pseudotsuga menziesii. Next base: position 423,915 of record LPNX010891092.1, on the reverse strand, counting down.
CTTTTTAGCAGCAAAATGCTTTGCGTCGGGAGTTTTAAAGAAGGAAAAAAACTGCTACTTGATTTTATCTTTTGTCACGTTTGGCGTTTTCTCAATGTAGGTCATGTACCAAGTACGTGATCGTTTCCAAAGAGCACCAGCAAACTGCACCATTTGATAGTCTTCGTTGGGGATGGCGTTAGCCTCCCATATTGAATCGCAGACAAACCAATGTCACTTTGTATCTTCATCTCCCTTATAGAGGGGGATATGGGCATTTGCATGAGCCATATCTGCAATGTATTCGTCCAAAAGAACGAACACCTTGAGCAGTCACTTCACACAAATAGATCACATATCAACACATTGATGTTTGTCACGTGGTTAAAACCCTCGAGAGGGAAACAGTCCACGGCCCTAGCCAAATAGCTACTTGAAGCAATTTATTATGCAAAAGAAAGAAAGTTACATGAGATTCTCGTAATCGATCAACTAGCCAAGGACCCTCCATGCTCTTTAAATAGAGATCATAGACCAATCGGGTGTTAAGCCACAGATCAATGGTAGGTATGATCTAAGAGAAGTTGAACCATCAGATCACTCTATGTCTAGAACATATCGTGAACATCGGATTAGAATATTTACAAATGCATACTAATGTATACTAAAGAAACACACTTTTACCTAATGGATATATTACACAAGTTGATCTTAACTAGCTCCTAAGTGTTTAAATATCTTAACATCCCCCCTTAAGAACAACTTGGGATAGGATTGAAGGATTTACGAAAGTGACACTATTAGGAGAAGGAAGGAGGCATTAGAACCTATCCCCCCTTAAGGACACATTCCTAACTCCTAACATAGACCGAAGTTTAGAAAACTTCGCTTCTGTAAGAGACTTGGTGAAGATGTATGCAACTTGATCATCTGTAGGGCAATAGAGCACTTCAATAACATGATCATGAACCAGATTTCTGAAGAAGTGCATGTGTAGCTCAATGTATTTTCTGTGTTGATGTAGAACTGGATCTTTGGCAAGCTTAATGGCACTTTGACTATCACACCAAAGTGGAGTACATTGCTGCTGCTCGAATCCAAACTTTGAAAGGATCTGTCGAAGCCATAAAGCTTCCTGACTAGCATTAATTGTGGCCTGATATTCTGCTTCTGCTGAAGAAAGAGCAAGAGCTTGTTGTTTCTTACAAGCCCAAGTGACAGGTCCAGATCCTAGACTGAAAACATAACTTGCACTAGACTTTCGATCATCAGGATCACCGGCACAATCTGAATCAGTGAAACCAACCAACAAAGATTCCCCCCTGTACTGTAATGAATCCCAAACTAAATTGTACCTCAAATATATCAAAGTATTCTTTTTGCTGCTTTCTAGTGACTTTCATGAAGAGTTTGCATATAATGGGAAACATGTCCAACGGAAAAGGAAAGGTCAATACGAGAATGAGTCAAGTATAAAATACTACCAACAAGCTGACAACACAAGGTGGCATCTACTTTAGGGGAAGTACAAGTGGCAGAAAGTTTGACTCGAGACTGGAAGGGAGAAGGGGCTGGTTTACAATATTCCATGTGGAAGCAACGAATAAGGTCACAAGAATACTTAGACTGGGAAAGAAAGATTCATTCTTTGGTTTGCAAGACTTGGAGACCAAGAAAATAATGCAAATGTCCTAATTCTGGCATTTCAAAATTTTTCTTAAGACTAGATTTCAAATGGGTTATAAGTTTAGGGTCACTACCAGTAAGGATAAGATCATCAACATAAATAACACATATGATGAGATGGTTTCCTGCTTTCTTGGTATAGACATTGGGGTCAGAATGGCATCTAGAAAAACTAGTGTCAAGGAGAAAGCTATCCATTTTGGCATACCAAGCTCTAGGAGCTTGCTTAAGGCCATATAAGCATTTCTTAAGGAGACAGACAAGGCTAGAGTTATCCTGAACATATCCAAGAGGTTTTTCCATATAAATTTCCTCCTGTAAATCACCTTGTAAAAAGGCAAACTTGACGTCCATTTGATGGAATTCCCAATTATGTAAGGCTGCAAGGGAAAGAACAAAGCGGATGGGATTCATTTTTGTGACAGGAGCAAAGGTTTCATTATAGTTAATCCCTTCAACTTGGAAAAAACCTTTGGCAACTAACCTTACCCATTTAAGTCTTTCAACACTTCCTTCTGATGCATAGTTAGTTCTGTAGACCCATTTAAATCTGACAAGTTTTCTTCCTTTTGGAAGAGGAACAAGATCCCAAGTATCGTTCGCCATTAAGGAACGATATTCTTCATCCATAGTTGCATCCCAATCTGGATTTTCTGAAGCTTCTGCAAAAGTTTCTGGATCATGATTCTCAAAAAATTGAGCCAAAAGAGAAAAGGCTCACTGAAACTGAGAACGTGTTCGACGTTGATCTTTAGGATCTGTTGAGGCCTGGGAAATCGCAGGCGGCAACAGTAAGGGATTCTCCCCAATCAGCGTTCCCAACTAGCCCGCTGACTGTTTGGTATAGGGAATCCGTCCAGTTTACGGTCCGGCTACCGTAGGTCAAAATAACAACAAGGGTTTACCGGTTGCGGCCCGGTCCACCGGAATTTGTATTTTTGACTTAGTATGCAATGCACATGCCTATCTAAACCATGCAGGGTGATAATGATGCCGGGAACCACACAATGTGCTGCGCAGGTTCTTACCTCTCGTCTTACGTTCACAACACCTAAACCACCTATGCAACTATGGACTAAGGTGACTAACTACCTATCCCCGGGGAGCCGAAACAACTATTATTTAGTAATGCGTTAACTTCATGTAGGGAAAACACAATCACAGGTAACTGATACTTGTATTTACAGCACATGAAAGAGAAATTATTCCAACAATCAGATAGCTAACTGTTATGTGAAGCACGAGCATTACTAAAAGTGAATTTTCCACAAAATAAACCGGAAGTCATTCAACAAGACATAAGTCATAGAGTTAGAACGATCTCACAATTCATGGACATATGCTGAAAAAACAAAATAATTCATTTTTCTGCCATCCATTGCACACCATTTGGAAAATCCCACAGCACTTTCTCCAACAGGCAAACTACAATTCTTTATTGCAAAAAGGAAATAGTTCTTCTTTACAATAGGTCATCCAGTGCGACCGAGGAAAAAAGCCCTCTCTTTGTCTCTCTTCCCTGGTTTTATACAAAAAGCAAAAAATGCTTGGGTTGCCCAAAGTGACCTTTGGGCTCCCCAACACTTCATTTATCTCAACCTCTTACAAAATATTACATTATACAAAGTTTGACCAGTCCTTCTCACTCGGAGGGGCCCGCTTGGTCTTCCAAAATTTTTCTCCATGCTACTGCCTCGGCCGCGAGTTCTTCAAATGAGTGTGGCTCCAAGAACTGTATATTCAGCTCGAACTTATCTGCTTGGTTCCGAATAGCTTCTATTCTGGCCTTGTTCAGGTGCACCTGTTCCTCCAAAAGCTGAATACTAATGGCTGCGTGTCCAATTTCATTCTTTAGGAACGGCTCATCAATGGCTCTTATACATTGGACCCTGGCTTCATCTTCCTGTTGCCTAGTCTGAAACATCCCTGCAATTGTATCATGATCAGGGAATTCGTGTAGCCTATGTTCAGCCTCCACTTGACAGCGATTATAGGTGACCAAGGCTCTTCTAAAGAACTCAGTACATGCTCCCTTTGTTTTCTTCACTGTCTTCTGAAAGTCCTCTGCAGTGATAACAACAAACTCAATCAGATCGTGGTCCCGCTTCAAAGCCCGCTTATCTTTAACTGGTAACTCAGCTGGGACTTCTTGATCATCTTCTACTCTGGTTATCCTTGAAGTCAGCACCTCCAGGATGTCTTGTGATCTGTCCACGAAATAAGATGATGTATTTAATATTTCATCCAGTCTGCCATCAATCTGCAAGATTTGACACCTTTATTCTTCCAAGGCCGTTTGCAGTTGCATCATCATTGCCTTTTGAGCCAGGATGTGATCTTTGACGGGCTGCAGATCTACCTGCTGCTCTTTGGCTGCCTTCAGCTGCTCCTGCAGATCTCTAACATATAAGGTATTGGATTCATAGATGTCCTTCTGCTGCTCCGTCAGCTCTTCTATCTTTGTTTTCATTTGTTCCCTTTCGTCCTTTAAGTCCTGAATTTCTTGATGTGCCTTACTCAAGGCTTCTTGGGTAGTTTCTTTCGCTTGTGCTTCCTGCTGGATAACATGAATTTCATGCTTTGTGACCTCCACCTCTTTGAGTGCATGCTCGTATTTTCTTTTTAATCTGTTGTTCTCCTCTCTCTCCCTTCTCAAGGTGTCCTTCAGCTGAGCGGAGGTTTTCTTGGTTGAGTCTATCTCTTTCATCATTTGATCCACATTGTCCTTTGTAGCGTCTATTGCTGCTCTGCCAGCCCTTATGACAAACTTGGGATCTTTATCCGTTTCGACCATCACAGCTTTGTTGGTTATCATGGTACTGGCCATCCCTTCAGCCCCTACCTTTTGCTCAGTTCTTCTCATGATTCTTTTGGTTTCCCTGTCGTAATACACTGTGCTAAAATCAGGGACCTCTTCCCCTTTCTTCGGTGTAAAGGGTATTAACTGGAGCATAGGAGTGGAAGGAATGATGGTAGTGGTCACCTGCATGGTCTGCACCTCAGGGTTTTCCTCACCCTGACTTTGTTCTGCTTGTGATCCAGAAGCCTGCTGCTGTGTCATCTTTGTCTTCTCGGCTTCCTGTTGTTGAATTCCTTCATCTATTTCCCTCTGAGCTTCCTCAGCTGCTTGCTTTACCTTTTCAGCTGCTTCCTGGGCAGCTTTCTTCTTTTCTTCTTCTCCCTTCTGGGACCATTCTGCAGCTTCTTGCTCTAGTCTCTGGGCTTCTTCCCTGATTCTTTTAGCTGTTTCTTCAGCCCTAGCCTGCTCATCTTTCTCCTGCTCAGATCCACCTTGTGGTTTGAGCCTCTTACCGAGCGCGGTCATGTTGGCGGCCCTCCTGAAAATAGATTCATCCCTGTCAATGTGATGAGTGTACTCATAAAATACTTTATGTTTCTTGCAGTGCTCGGCCATTCTCTCGTGATTATCATTCCGTCTAAAGTTCATCTCCCCGAAACGGAACTTTTCTAATTCCTGTATAAATTCAGGAGCCTGCTTCACATTTGCAAAGCTGCAACTACCTATCTTGAATGGTAGAGGAGGGTAGGAAGACTTCTTCTTCTGGAATAGGAAATGCCCAACTCCATCTATATACACTTGTCTGACAGCTTCCTTGTGTATGATATAATCTGTTGCATACTTGGGCAACAGATAAGGGGTCTTTGACCCACCAAACATCCTCAAGTACATCCCATTTTCTGTCAAAAAATAGTCACCAAACTCCTCTATGACCTGCATGGCCTCTTCTGACATACAGTCGGATTCCTTTTTGAATATGAGAGCGTGCAGAGGCATGATGAACTGTTCACAGATCTCTCGATAGAAATTATGGTATTGATTAGCTCCCAACATTCTATATGCTGCATATACTGGCATCCTATTCTTCTCCCAAACACATTTAAGCCCAGGGAAAGAATGGTGGCAGAGTATGCAATCGATTAGGATGGAGCTCATGTAAAATTCAGACCTTCTCCGTTCCTTTCCTTCTGAAGCTGCAACCACACAAGAGGAGAGGTTGCTGGAGACTAAGCTCGCCCAATTGAAAATGGTTCCTTCTGTTGCTATAAAAAACATTATGGGTACCCATTCTAACTTAAACAATCTGCCATTTGCCCTCCCAAAGATTCTGTTTAGCATTAAAGCTATGAACCTGTAAGTGGGCCTGAGAGTGGCTGTGTCATAATCTTCTGTCACTCTATGTCGGAAGATCTTGCCCAGTAAGAGCATTCTTTTCAAGGTCTCTACAAAGTCCATCCGGAGGTCGTCCAGCCATCTATCTGTAAGGAAAAGCTGAGGCTCTGGTAGATGGTAAGCTAAAGCTACATAACCAGGGCTAAATGCAGCATAGCCCTGGCCATCGACGTTACAGATGAGCATTGTATTGTGGTTTGTATGTGGTAGCACCCATCTCATTAACTCGGAGCACGGGAACAACTCAGGTCTGGTGGCGACCTTCATGATAGATGACTTCTCTATATTTGCATATATGGGTGCCTCCTCTAGCCCCATATCCGGGACTTCTCTTCGGGAGATCATCCTGTAAATATCTCCCCACTTGTATTCTGGCTCCACCCCTGTGACACATTGAGTGTCCTCATAAATGTATTCAACTCTTGCTTCGGTATCTGGTGCTGGAACCTCCTCTACTGCTGGGGCCTTCTTTTTCTGTCTCTTAGACATTTTAAGATCTTCCTGCAATGTATAGCATTATGGTATTGAGTAATTTCAATTTATGAACTTAGTGCAACAGTTTACTCTCTTTTAGGTCTATTAGAATTATATCAGTGCATACAATCAACCTTCAGCTTTCATACTGAACAATTCACAAATATGAAGTGCTGTGCAATGTGTTATGAGCATGATAAATTTTTTCTATTGTAACACATCTTCACCAGGTTTTATGAATGAGTTGTTTTATGATTCATCCCACATGCATTAAATTATCAGTCATATTGAGGTTGGCAAAAGAATACGCTATTACGAGGCCTGTCAATTTTATGAAAATGATATATAGAAGCGATATGAGCAAAATCTATGCAAATGCATCATACAATCATCACTTCACTTCCTATCACACAGAGAGCAAAATAAAACCCCAGGCTTAACCAGTCGATACTTTAGATCTATGACCCATGGAACGCAAGCGACTAATCAGCGGATCAAATGCATTATGATGATAACCTTCTTCACCCACCTCGAGGGGAAACGAGCCCATCTCTAGACCAGGCATCTTTCTCAAAACCGACTCACGCTACCCTTCCTTTTTAACCTACCAAGGCTTTAAGTGTTCAATAGCCAAAACTAGGTCGCGCCATCCCCAATTCTCACCGAAACGACGCACAACCCCGGACTGTACACAGAGAGTCAGAAAAAAACCCCGCGGCGACTGTGGCTAATGCAAAACCCGATCTCAAGGCAGAAAAAGGTAACGCAGCTCCTATCAATTTAACCGTCCAACGAAACCTAGCGCAGAATGGCGTAACGGCCTCTGGTGCCCCAAACCTTCATCATAACCACCAGGTGCAGGAGGCACGACGGCCGCCTGCACCTCGCTTCCCCCCAAAGGACTGAAACAGCAGAAAAGGAAACGCGGGCCTTTTAAATGCAAAAGGTGAAAACCCCTCCCCTAAAACCGTCCAAAAAAAATCAACCAGGAACCCTCACCGAACGGTGCGCAACGCCAGGTGGACGACTGAAGAAACAAAACCTAACCAAGGAAGAAAAAACCCCGCTGGCGCGACGGGACGACGGGTCCAACTCTTAAAACCCCCCACCGCGTGAAAGAAAACTAAAAAAAACGAAAAACGATGATAAGAGCCAAAGTCCTACCTGGCAATCCACCAAATGAGGGAGCTGATGATAGCAAGACTTCTTCTCCCGCCACCTGGCCACCGGTACCAACAGCTAGCTTTCACGCGCTCGTAAACTCAACAGCTCGCTTTCACCGCAACCACGCCTTCGAAAACAACAAAAAACCCCGTTTTTCGCCCCTCATATATAAACACATCCACACGTGCGAGAAGTCACATCAATCGGGGCGGCTTCGAAAGTTATGTCAGGCGGCATGAGCTTCATACCACCCGCAACGGCGGACCCCTCCTACCACTCTATCACCCGCAACGGCGAATATGGCTCAAAACAAAACCTCGGGCGCCGGCGGAAAATATACCGGAAGCCTGGAGCTTGGGGTCCCCCGCAACGGCGAACCGCTCCCATCATGACACCACCCGCAACGGCGGCGACGGGCATAGAAAAAACATCCGCTACGGGAAAGAACGTCAAGAGTCGGAGGCCACCCGCAACGGCGGTAGCGATAAACCCACGCGGACTTGAAAACCACCCGCAATGGCGGGCTCGACATGGCCAACTATGAATCGAAAAGCCTCCGCTACGGCGGCGCGATAGACGGCTAGGAGGATCTGAAGGCCACCCGCAACGGCGGGGCAGGCAAGAGAGATAGAAACCGAAAGACGCCCGCAACGGTGGAAAAACAAGGAGAAATGCGTCCGACATGGTGACTTCGCAACGAAAAATTCAAAAAGCTTTTTTGCAAAATGACAGGGACTCAATTTCAATGGACGTCTTTAAGCATCTTAACTATGAAAAAACCAGTCAATTTCTAGCATTCAAAATTCGGGAAAGAGCCATAAATCCATAAGCAAAACTTAAGAGCATGAAACTAAGCGAGGAAAATGGATAACTCAAAGTAAAGGAGGGTCCCAAAATTTTTTAGAATTTTGGGAAAATGTTGCAGGCGCAACAGGATCACCGGCAAGATCACCAACTGCTTCACATGTTGAACGGACCCATCGAGGAAGCATTGGTGTTGGTCCAATTGGAGGTACATGAGCAGGCAAAGGTAGATTTTCATCCTCACTGTCATCATCAGAAACTGGAGTTGGAAACCTGTCAAGAAAGTTGGAAGAAGAAGAAGAAGGCACAATTACCGAATCAGGGTCGCAGGCCAAAGATGGCACACCTTCCAAGTTAGGCTTGCAAGCCAAGATATTTTCATCAAATTTAACATCTCTTCTAATGATTATATCATGAGAATGTGGCTGAAGAAGCCTATAACCTTTTACATCTCCTGAATATCCAAAAAATATGCACTTTTCACTTTTAGGCTGTAATGCTTTTTCGTTTTTCATCTGGAATGTGAGCCCATGCTTCACAACCAAACACAGGAAAGTGACTTCCATCTGGTTTAATTTTAATCCATGCTTCTTCCGGTGTTATACCTTGTAAAAATTTAGTAGGTGTGCGATTAACTATGAAAATTGCACAATTTATGGCCTCAGCCCAATATTGAAGACTTAGTCCCTTAGATTGGATCATACAATTAGCCATTTCTTTTAAAGTGTGGTTCTTCCGTTCAACTACACCATTTTGTTGTGGTGTATATAGAACAGTGTGTTGTTGTTGGATTCCTTGTTCAGTGCAAAAAGTAGTGAACTTGTTGTTAACATATTCTCCTCCATTGCCAGATCTTAACTTAATAATTTGATGACCAGATTGTTTTTCAACAAGGGTCTTATAGGCCAAGAACATGTTAAATACTTCGCTCTTAAGTTTTAGGAAGTAAACCCAAGTGCATCTGGAGTAGTCATCGATGAAAGTTAAGAAATATTTGGAACCATAAAATGATGCAGATGGAGGAGGGCCACACAAGTCACTATGCACAAGATCCAAGGGAACCAAGGCATGCCAAGAGGCACTATTGTCAAAACTATCCTGATGATGTTTTTCGAGTACACAACTGGAACAAACACGATCCTTGCAAGATACCATCGGAAGACCAGTCACTATATTATCTTTACATAGTTGTTGCAATGAGCAATAATTTAAGTGACCAAATCGCTCATGCCAAAGTTTGCTCAAGTGATCACTATGAGCAACAAAATTTGAAGAAAAAGGTGATGACCCAAAGTTGCTAAGTTTGTACAACTTGGTAATATCATTAACAGTTCTAGTAGCGAGGACATTTTGAGGATTTTTAAAATCCTTGATTACAACTTGGTGATGTGTAAACGTCATAGTTTTACCTTCACCCGAATGAGTAATTTGATAGACTGATAACAAATTGCAGGAAATTTTTGGAACACATAGTACATTACTGAAATGACCATTTTCTACTGGAACTGTTCTAGATCCTATAACACTTAGAGATCTATCATCACCAACAGATATTTGCTTGGTGTTACATTCATGTATAGTAGAAAAGATGGCTTGATCCTTAGCCATATGATAAGATGCTCCAGAATCAATGAGCCATTCAATTGAAGTAGAATAAGAAGATGCAGTATAAGAGTAACCAGAAGCACAAAGTGCATGTCCATGAGAGATAGATTCTAAAGACGAATCTAGGCTAATGTGGTGCTTCTTCATTGTTGCTTCTAAGGCTACCATCTTCTTGAAACACTTAGATTCATCATGATTATCTTTCCCACAAAAATTGCAATGACGCTCAGTCTTCTTTCATTTTGGCTTGGAACCTTTGTCATTTTTTAAAGAAGGAGCCGACTGAGAGGGTTTGAGACCCTTGTTGTTTGGATTATTATTACAAAAATTATGTTTCTTAGGAGGCTTGAACTTTTCTTTCTGTTAGGACAATAAGACTTTCCTAGATGTATCTGCATTGTTAATTATTCTAAGATGAATGAGCTTATCTTGCTCTCTAATTAAGGAATCACAAAAGGATTCAAGACTAGGCTCTTGATAGCTAGCTGCAGTCAAGGATTCTTTCATGGAGTAGAAGGTAGATACGAAAACAGAATTTGCAGGTCCAAGTTTGGAAAGAATATGATAAATACATTGTTTGTCTTCTTTCTTAATCTTGCGTTCTGCACATAAGAGCCTAAGAGTTTTATACTTAAATAAATAGTCTTGAATGCATGAAAAATAATTTGGATTCAAGGAAATCAACTCATTCTCAAGTTAATGACCCCAAATTTCATTGTATTTACCAAACACAGATTCCAACTTTTCTCAAGCTTGATTAGGTTCATCAATTCCAGATATGTGGAATCACAAATCAGTAGAGATTGACATCCCAATCAATCCATGAGCTTCATCACATCTATTTTCCCATTTAATTTCCTTATCATCATTAGTGGGTTCTGTTTCTTTCCCTGAGGTTATCCTGAAAAGTCTCATACTTCGCAGAACATCCTCCATACGAGATTTCCATGAGAAATAGTTAGAACTTGTAAGTATAATATCACAAGGGGCGGCCATACTATACATTAATGGATGAAAAAATAGAAACTAACTATTTGGATGCAAAGAGCTCAAAAAATATGCGGTTAAGAAAAAAAACGACACTGAAAACTGATTCTGGATGATGAAGTTATGCTTGATCAAAGAAAATGTTGAAGATGTCCCCAATAGTGACATGACAGATATTAACTTGACCAACTAAAAAAAAGAACCCCCTTCTTCCCAAGATCAACCTTTGACAATCACTTTACAATAAAGTTGTTTTTAAGTTAATCACTTTTGTAAAATAAGTGATGTTCACTTTTACAATAATGTTACTTTTAAATAGTGCGGCAATAAATTAAAAGACTTAAGTGACTCACTTTTTATTTTATTTTATTTATGTGAGATGCACTTTTACAATAAAGTAACTTGAAAATAGAAATTGCATGCACTAAAAAGTAGCTTAATAAGACTTGAACTCAAGACCTATTAAGGAATAAAGCAACTTTGGACAAAGTGAGCTAAGTTTAAAAGATACGTAAAAGAATGGAAAGAGGAAGGAGTTTTTTTTTTTTTTTTAACTCTTCTTTCTCGTTCTCCTTGCTTGCCTTTTTTTCTTGCAAATAAAAAAAAACGAAAAACAAAAACAAAAAACCTTTTTCCACACAATGGGGTTAGATCTTGGTTATCTTACCTAGAAAGTCTACGTTTTCAAGTTTTTTCATTGTTTCTGATTTGTCGTGATTGCACAAGGTGCACGGCAAAGAGTATACGTAGCCAAGAAGACAAAAGAAAAGCTTTCCCTTACTGTTTCTGATTCGCCGCGATCGCGCAAGGTGCGCGGAAAAGAGCATATGCAGCCAGGGAAGAAAATTGTCCAAGAATAAAACAATAAAGATCTAATAATAAAACTGATAAAATATGAGAGATTTAAAAAAAAACAAATCCGTCACTCTAACATTATACCTTCAGATTTGCCGAAATGGGTGTTTCTAGAACAAACGGAAACAATTTTCGATGAAACCAAAACTATTTTCCAATGGAAACGATGCTCTAGATGTAATGGAACAGCTCCCATAAACTACAAATGCACAGAAAATATAGAACCAAAAACCCTTTCAAAGTTTCGGCAACACCGGTTCTAGATATTGATCAAAACCGAAAGCGACTCTTCATAAATGCTCTGATACCATGTTCGGCTACACAGGGTACTCCCAAAAGACCGAACACCTTGAAAAACCACTTCACACAAATAGATCACAGATCAACACACCGATGTTTGTCACGTGGTTAAAACCCTCGAGAGGGAAACAGTCCACGGCCCCAGCCAAATATCTACTTGAAGCAATTTATTATGCAAGAGAAAGAAAGTTACATGAGCTTCTCATAATCGATCAACTAGCCGATGACCCTCCATGCTCTCTAAATAGAGATCATGGACCAATCAGGTGTTAAGCCATGGATCAATGGTAGGTATGATCTAAGAGAAGTTGAACCGTCGGATCACTCTATGTCTAGAACATATCATGACTGTCGGATTAAAATATTTACAAATGCATACTAAAGAAACACACTTTTACCTAACAGATATATTACACAAGTTGATCTTAACTAACTCCTAAGTGTCTAAATATCCTAACACTCTTTTGTTGGTGGGTTTCAGTGGTGGTGGTGGTGGTTTACTCCTTATAACTATGTTCTCTTCACAACTATTTTCGATAGAACTTTCATTTCTATCGGTAATGTTTTCTGTAATGGTTGGTTCACTTTCTACTAGAAGTGATTTTATGTTGACTGCTTCTGTGAACACCCAGGTAAAATTTTGTTCAAACTAGGCCAATTCTCTTCTCAGTGATTTTGATGGATCTGGTGAATTGGTTCTAGCTGGATGTGGCCGGGGGGGCGCTCCTCCATGTTCCAATTAAAGTAGATGAATACTGTAAGTGGAAGAATGAGGTTGAAAAGTGATCCAATTCCCTTCTCGTGGTCAATGAATTAAAAGATGGTCAACATTATTTTTGGCATCGTCCCTTTGAATCCATACACCTAACTAGACAACTCGTAGTCCTAGGTCTTCTTGAACAATGTATTGCACTTGGTCACTCTTAGTAAGATTTGATGGGGAATGTGGTATTATATTTTGTGGTATGGTTACTTGGATATCTCTATCCCTCTCTATCCACAAGTCTTATTCCATGGGTGAAAACTCTTCATCAACACCCTCTTCCCATTGGTCATGACTCGATTTTGGCGGATTTTATTTTTGATTCTGTTGCCATACTCACTTTTCTTTCTTCCTGGAGTAGATAAGATTTCTCTCTAATTTATTCCCTCCTCTTTCTTCTCTTTTCCCTTTTGATTTTATGTATATCTGGAGTGCTTTTGTGTGTGAATGTTCTATTTTTTTCCTTTTAATTTTGACTTTTCATTGTTGGCCTTGTTGTTTTATTCATAGGCCAGCGATTATTTATCTACTTTACCTGAACATGACCAACTACTGTTATGGAGAGAAATTCCTATGGCTTGGGGTACCACAACAGACAGCTAGACTCCAGAAATCAATCTTCTCCAATATGCAATAGAAATAAACAATCTAACACTAAAGGATCGAACCTCGTACCTTATTCCGGACGGTTGAAGTAGATCCCTGTTGAGCTTTCCAATCTTCAGCTTGAATTGTTATAGCACGTCCTCAACAACAAGTAAACAATACAAGCATACTATATTTCATGGTGTTAGATCTATCCTAGCATATATAATCAATAATGTAAAAGCATTTGACATATTCCAATGGAAACAATATTCATTCAAATACACATTACTGGACAGGAAAAGATATTTCTATTAATAAGAATCAGAGATTACAAGTGACAACCTCTGACGGTACGTCTGCGAACCGGAGAAACTGACTCCCCCACTTGGGCCTCCACCACCTCAATCCTCCATCACTTCGATAGCAAGCTTACTAACAATGGGCAAGCTTGGGAAGAACACAACAGTGCTCCAAGGGACAAAGGGATGCAGACTCAAGCATAAAGTTCTGGCAACAATGGACTATAGTTTCGATGCTCTCAACTTTCTCTTATCTTCCCCCCTCTTCAATGTACCAATGGTTCCTTATATAGCTTCACAAGGGATAATGAAGGGTCGAATCCGAGCGATCTCAAGGCATATGGAAGGCCAAGAGTCATATGAGTCGGATCCAAGTCAAGGAACGCTCCAAAAGGATTTGGATTATGCACACATCCCGATGTACGTGACTATATGGGTCAAACCCGCGTATGTACGTGGTTATCGGGGAAAAAGCCGCGTATATCATAGTTTATATAGTTTTAGGGATGATAAAGGTAACATCAAAGGATAAAATGTGGTCCATTGGGTCTAATGAGTCTGCAGCGGGACAGGGGAAGGCCATACAAAGTGTGATTCACCTAGTGGGGTGAAAATCTCTATAACAACTACCCCCCATTGCCGACCAAAAATCTTTTTCCCACTCTTTTTTCTTTTCTTCCCAGTTTTTGTTTCTTGGTGGTGTCAGCAACAGTGGTCAAGGTTCGATAATATGTGATGCTCCCTTGTCGATCAGAAATTTGAACAAAAGTGTCAGTAGAGAACACAAAAATTGTTTAGTGAGGTCGTTATAGAATGTCTCATTAATTTTGTCAATAGAGACTCGTTCCTCGATAGCTCGTTCCTGACAAGATTCGTTAGCAATTGTTTCGAACCACTTTGACAAATTTGTGCATCCTCCTCGGGTAAGTTTTTGGCATAATTGTTGTTCCTTCTCATCTGTTGGATTTCTCATTTGGGATTTTATTTAGTGCAAAGAGGAGGAACTCGAAATTTTTTTCATGTGTTTCAGAGAAGAATTTCTCCTTTTCTTGAGCAATAGCCACCTTTTTTCTTTTGGCGTAATTTTGCAGGTAGTTTGCTATTTTTCATTCCCACCAATCCTTAATCTCCTGCTTTGATATCATTTATTCATAGTCCTTTTTGTATGATACATGTACCACTGACAATGAAACCAATGTTGTAATCAATCGGATTGCAAGGTTACCAAAGATACATATACAAATTCATATAACAATGACATAACAAGAGACAAGGAATGATAGACATAATAACAATAGCTTATATTACTCAAGAACACATGTGGGTTCATACAATAAACCGAATCGAGTCTTTGTCTGGTTCTACGACATATATATATGATTTAAAAATAGTTACATCACTACTTTTTAGTTCAACTAACCGATGTGACCTATGAGGTCGACATAATCTACAATTAGTTGAATTAGTCGACTAAGTTCCTTCAACAATATCCAAGGAAGAGGCTAGGGGGTGGATCTCCTCAAGGTTGGTGATTTCAAACTCATGGCAGTGCTTGTGAAGGTCACTAAGGAGCAGCCGGTACTTGGGAAAGTTTGGGAAATGGTGGGAATAATGACCATATAGGCCAAAAACTAAACATGGGCAGTTGGTTCATAGTGATTTGTTTTTGACTGTAGGTATGGTTGGTTCGTTGACAACAAGAGCATCATTGATATTGACTACTATGCGCATGTGGGTGCGAAGGATTGGAAAATTGAGACAATTTTGCGTTGCATGGCATTGGACATTGCATAAATCACAAGTAGGAGGATGATGTGGTTTTGCCGAGGCTTCCAGGCACCTTTCCCACATTCTTCATGGGAGGATGAGGGGAAAAAGTGGATGCAAGAACGATCTCTTGTGTATAGGGAGGTGGGTGTGACACCGTCTCAATAGGATGGACTAGATTCAATACAATTTGTGGAGGTGGGGGAAGGGTGGGGGGATCAAGGTACCGCACGAGAATACCCAAAGTGAAATTTGGAAGGTTGAGAGTAGCCATGACTAGATTACTCACAATGCTAGAAGGTGGAAAGAGGAAGGGGGTCATGTGTACGGGGAATGAACCCCAATAATTCCACAAGGTTTGTGGTTGGGGTTTTAACTGGGGTTGCGAAGAGGTTGGAATGTTACCGGAAGTGATAGTACACAAATCCATTATGTCGTTGATGAAGGAGGTGGTAGGGGCCAAAAGGTGTCTATTAAAGGAGCGTTGGAAAATAGGCCCGGGCCAACTACAGATACAAAAGGGATGGATACGATGTCGATGGTAGTGTCGATGATAGGAAGGACATGATCCTAGGTGGTTGGTCCTTTAGGATCATAATACGTCAATTGGCCGATGGTCATGATATTCCCATCATGGGGGAATATCAAGAGTCGAAAGACGATAGAAGAAACGAATCACATTGCATACATATAACTACATGCAAGGAGGAGATTGTAATCGAGTTGGGCATTGACAACCTCAGTGTCAATCAACGCGGGTTTTTCATCTAACTCAACAGGGACATTCATGAGAACGCCTTGTGGTCAAGCAACACGACCATCATAAGAACAAAGGGCGGTGGTTGAAGGTTGAAGGGTTGGGGATCCAAGTTTCTACCAAACAAATGTTGACATTTCACGGGTGGAATCCCCCTCATCGATGAATGACCAAATTCTGGATAGTAATTGGAACCTATAAGGATACGGATGATGGAATCCAAGGTTCTCCTTGATCCAAGTCGAAATTGATCAACCTGGAGTCAGAGGGATCGATGAAACCTAAAGAAGAGAGCAAATATTTGCGTTGCAGAGGACAATTTTTGAGGACTTCTAGAGCAGACATGGTAGAGGGAGACTGTGCCAAGTCATGAACAATACTGTAATTAAGAGTAGCTCTAGCAGTGGAATTGCTCGTGGCACGACGCAAAGGGAACCACAAGACTTTGTTAGTCCCATTCGTGGGGGTTATTAGAAAATATAGGGACATATATAGAGTGGTGGAGGTAGATGACGTGGATGGATTAATCATTTCCTTGGTGGAGCCATACTGATTTCATTGAGTCTGTAGGTTGACATCAAATGACAATGTCATAAGGTGATGGACACCGAGATCAATGGGTTGACCCATGGAAGTTGTAACAACCCCGTAAAATAATTTTTTATTGTTTTTTTGCATATAACACTAGGATTTTACTATACAATATTTATCGAGATATTATTTATTTTATCAAGTATTACTATTGTCATGTACTTAAATCACTACTTGCTTGTTTATTCAGTGATCTATTGACATGCCAATTTTTATTTTGATTGTCTGAAATTAATCTACTTTCGCAAGGCAGTTTGTTGATGTCATTTGTTTATTTCTAAACTCGAGGTGCACAAGGAAAGGGTACGGATCTTACTTAGTCATGAAGACTAAAGCACAACCTATGTTCCTTTTATGTGCAGAGAAGGAGTAACTTGGTTTGACCATCTCTACGCTACAATGCTAAAGGAACAAAAGATAAAACCTCTTAAGGTTAAACCAATAGCCACTTTATTTACTTTTATTTTTATCTTTTTAATTTAAAGTATTAATCTCAAGAACCTTCTAATTCGAATTTCATTATTTTATAGGCTTGGATAAAGAAATATCAAGGTATAACATAGCTTGGATGAACCAAAAGTTATAAAATATTAACAAGCATACATCATCCTATATCATAATTTAGCCAAATGCTTTTCAAGAGTTCTATATTGAGAGTACCAAGGGTCGAACTTTAACAACGTGGGTTTGCAAAACTTTACAAAACTCAATTTGATGGATTATACCCAAGGATTTGGTTTTTTGAGTTTAAGGTAAAAGTATGTCCATCAAACTTAAATGTGATTTGGACTCCACACCAAAATAAGGACAAAACAAGGATTTTCACTCTTAAGATAGACCATATGTAAATGCTACGGCCTCCAGTTGTCGACGAAATAGAAGCAGTACAAACCCTAAGGAGTTAATGGGCCTTGAATCCTGCACAAGTAGTTTCAATAAGTTTTTGGAGAAAGTTAGGAGTCCTTCAATTCTTCAAAGCCTTCAGCTACGTGTTCCTTTATTCCTCAGTCTGTAATCAGAAGAAAAAACAACCACTGAACTCAGTGCTTTTTGCCACCTAACCCAGTGTAAGCTTTGACTTAAAAGGAGTTTGCAACCTTTTATTTGATGGTAACTGTGTGTTCGATGGAAGAATACATACAAAAAGGGTAAGTGAAAAATGCACTAACACTTTCTTTCTTATTACCAGTTTAAACTATTTTCTTTTCATGGTTTTATTCTTAGTATCTTCTAGTTTATTCCATATCTAGTTTTGATAAATTAGAGATATGCTAAAGATTAGTATAAACAGAGTTGTGGATTTCAACTTAAATATGACCATTGACTTAATAAGATGTTAAAGGATAGGGTTCTAAAAACAAAATACTTAAATAGATATAAGAGGAGACACTGAAATTTAATCTAGCTTTTAAACTTTAAAAGGGTGAAATGAACAATTTGTTTTTACTAGTTGTCAATGATTTTCAAAAAGGTTTTGGAACAAAACTGGTAAATTCTCACTTTCTCCAAACTATACACACTCTAAACATAAAACAATGATATTCATTAACCTATTCTATTACTTGGCACATCATTCTATCTAACATAAATCCTATCTCTTGTACTAAAGTAAATCACCTCGGTGAAAGGAAAAATATAGGAGATAAATATTTTTTTTGAATTCCAAATCAATCAGCTTCTTTCCAATACTAAATTATAAACAACTTGTAGTTCATCTAAACATAAATAAATAATGACATCAACAGGTTAGAGTTAGAACCTGGAAGTTTTATAGAGAAATGGGACCAATACCCAAGGGAGACTGTTCAACCCAACCTTCCTGAAGCAGCCAAATCACTTACTTAGGACCCCCGAGCATGCTCACTACACAAAATAGGATGGAGATCTCTGCTATACTACAGAATTCTGTAACTCAACAGCAGACTTATCTCAACAATTCACTTTAGCTATCCCCTAATCAAATTCTTTGTGTGCCTGACTTTTTTAGTTTGCAGCAATCACATAGTTCATTCTCTCAGGAAATCAGAACGAGTGGTGAGCCTCTTGATCCATTTGATGGTTTATATAAGATTGCCTAGGTCTTAGGGTTAGTTTGTAAATTAATGAGACACCCAGTTCAGTTCCCCCTCTCAAGGAACATGACCACTTTTTTAGGGATTATGCTCCTGCAACAACTAGAAAATGAATTGTCGATGTTTCCATTTTTCAATCAGCCTTTTACAGCTTCTCCTTCCTCTTAGTGGTAGTGAACACTCATTTAACAGTCTCCCCTGAATAGGTGTCCCCTTTTATTAATTAATAAAATAAATAATTCTTCAATTACAGTCATCTTTGACCACTTGGTCATAAACCTTATAATAAAATTTAACATAATGTTTTGCTAAAATAAATATTAGATATTTATTTTTCCAGTTCAGGGTATGTAACAGAAGTGGTTGTGGTATTTTGTGGTACCATTAAGGGTCAGGGTTTTGCAGCACCATAGGTGGAGGACCTTGTGGCTGTGGGTTTGGATGTGTTGGAGCAGCCGCATTGGGGTCATGCTGGTTATATATTTGTAGTAAATGGAAGACTCGATTCATGTGGGAGCACTGATGTGTATAATGGATGTAAGTGTCATAAATGGTGCACGGATGGTTAGTCTGTAACTAAGGGTTCTTCCCAGCTTTGGTGGATGTTAGGGATTTTGTGCAGGGGTATTAGCTTCGTTTTTATTGAGAGGATTGGGTTATTGGCCACTTCCTTGAGGTTGGTTGTTTCCTGGATTCCTACCTCTCTGTCGTTTTCCATGCCCTTGTTGGTTATTGGGGGTGGGTTGATTAGCTAGGAGGTTCTGTTGAGCGTAGACCCGTCCTTGAGGAATAGGAGGAGTCGGGTCCAGGGAAGGTGTAGGTTGCACAGGTGGTGGGTAATAGGAAGGAGCAATTGAAGGGTCTGCAAAGCCTACAGTCTGGCCATTACACACTAATGTCAAGCAGTTTGGTCCTTGAATGTGAGGAGAAGGTGTGGGAGAGACATATGAGGGTGTAGCTTCGGACTAAGACACTATGCATAAAAATCAGGGGCATAGCCAAGTTGGGAAACACTGAGGGTGTTACCAGAATGAGGTGGCATTGAGGGACATGACATTAATAGGTGGGGATGTTGGGTAATAGAGCCAATGAATCCATCAACAACATGGGATGCCCCTGGAGTATCTTAATGTCAGGAGCTAGCATAGGGAGCATCAGGTATGATGGTATATAGATAACCTGATTGGGCATAAATGAGATCAAACTGTTGTGCCTTGTGGATGTCTTCTTCCTCAGTTTGTGGGAGCTTGGATGCAACATCCTTGGCGATAGAGTGGAGTAAGGTTTTGAGAAACCAATACAGGAAAATCCTATCATCTAACTGAATCTTACACAAGTTACGAGGAAAACGCCACTCATGGATATGATCTGTGATATGGGTAGCAGTGTTTTTTCTACAGGTTAATAGGATTTCCATGCCCTCATCATAACGGACGGGTAACTGGAAGCACTAGAGAAACATCAAGGCTAACGAGGAAAAGTATGTATAAGTGGCATGAGGCAGTTCGATATACCATTTGGCTGCAACACTTGTGTGTGCGCGTTGGAATTGCCGCAATCAGATATAATCATCCACTATTATGTTAGATGAACACCATAAGTGGATGATTCAGATATTCTCCTTTCCCTCAAACTTAGGGATGTCTAATGGGAGTTTGGCAGGCATGAGAGGCCATAATGAGTCATGACATATGGGGTCATCCATCAACCATGTGAAATCAAGCAGGTTGAGACTAGCCATAAATGGCAGACTAGGACATGGAGTAGATTGAGGAGGGCCAACAATGGTGTTGGGACCGATGAGCATGTAGTTGTCGCTTGAAAATGGGGGTTTGGTATGCCCGACTTCCGACAATAGGAATAATCACTTGAATGGTGTGAATAACCAAAATGGTAGTAGAGGGCCAATGCCCCCATGTGTAAATGAAGGTATAGTATGAGCCATGGTGGATGGAGTGGGGCCACCACTAGTGGGTAGTGAACCAACAACAGTGTGTGCGGTGGTGAGTGGCCCACTAGGATTAGGACCTGTAGGTTCGGTAGCAGGGATACCTGATATGATGGGTGGAGAGGTCACGTGGTCCACTATCAACCATCCCCCCTTGAAAGGGGTTTGGAAGTGCACCAGCCATGGGGATAGATGGGGCGGTGAACAAGGTATGTTCGGATTGATAGAAATCCGAATCAGACTTAGATGCAGTGTATGGCTTTGAAGGTGGTGAACAACATCGAATATGGATTCGATGATGACAGTTCAAGAAACCGAACTGAGGGGTATTCCCCCTAAGTCTCTACGAGTAGCGTGGTTGATCAATGATAGAAGGATGGCGTGTTGTATGATGAATGAAGGCTCAAGGGTGTTAATCGCAAGCTCAAAAGTCCAAATACAACTGAGTGTGCAAAAGGAGAGCTGGTAAATAGTGGCACACAGGCCAAAAATAAATCTGTAAAAGCGAACTGCAACAACTTGTCACAACAGGCATGTTTACAACAAAGTGGCTAGAAATCCAACAAGCAACACTACCTAGAAATAAAATGACACACTAACATATAGGGTATAAGTGCAGGAAAAATCCTAACTACAATATGGAAGCCCCTTTGAAATCGTATCCTTTGTTGGGTGATGAAATCCACAGTCGAACAATATGAAATGGAAGAACCAGAGGTTAAGAGAATCCCACTACCGAGAGGGACCTCGAGTAAAAGATACCTAAAAGATTGGAAATTAGGCTATCTCAATCATGACACATCTGGGATGGTTTCCTGACACTTCATCCCTTTGGTATTCGACACCCGATATGGTCCTCAACATAGACTCGGAGGAGTATGAAGGGTTAACCTTCGATGCAGAATGGAGTGTGGTATTCCACCCTGATTTCTAGAACCCCTTCGTTGTGGCTCCCGTAGAGCGGGGGGGCTCCCGAAAAACTGGTTGTGACTGTGTGAACAAGTACTAGACGATTTTGGTACACTAGTGGACAACAAGTATGTCTCAAATGTAAGTGATGAATGGGTGTTATTTGGATGCTTATCCTCGGTGTCCTAACTTAAATACAATATTGTTTTGGCCCTCAAATGAGGTTACAATGTTGGTTGAGTTAAATTATATTTTAGGCTCAGCTTGGGGTCATGAACCAAGCGTTTTACTTTAGGGTGTGAGATGTTGGCATAAGTGATGTGTAATGGATAAACCATGGTGATCTCACTGTCAAGATGTAAATGTAGATAAATAATAGTTTATGACAGTAAATATATTTCAAAACAAATAATTCTTCCAGAAAATAAAATGTACAAAAAGTAAATGAGCGCATAAAGAACTTAACATGTTGTAGGAAACCCACATGGGATCTCAACTACCAAGATTGACTAAGGGGGCTCACATACAAGGAAAATAGGACCACAAAACAAACCAGGGGGCTGTAAGCGATCAGATTCTAAAGGAAACAGTTGAGAAGGGGTATAACAAAGAAAAGGGGTATGGAAAAGGGTCTCAAACACCGAAAATGATTGAAAAATGCAGATCGCACCTATCGACGGAACAAGTGCGATCGGGGTCGCACAGAACTGTAAAATAGTCATGACCAGGAAAGAAAACCAGCAGAAATACCTAGGTCGCACAAAACAGGGGTTTCTATGCGACAAGTTGCACAAAACTGGGTCATAATATCAATCGGGATCGCTCTGAATCCTGGACAAGTGCGATCTGGAGTTTTGGTCTAGGTCACACTTATTGGGGTAGAAGGCACAACCTAGGTCGCACTTATCAGACAAAAGGGTGTGACTTGGGTCACAACTTTCTATCGGATAGGTGTGACCCGACCATAACTAAGGGTTTTTTAATAAACCACTATTGGCTTGGGCCCAAGGGGGGGGGATGGCAGGCACCGTGACAGGACTGGTTTGGATCTGCCACAGGGGGGTAAGATATGTGATGGTTAAAGGCACCCAAATAGAAAAAATAGTAGAGACACTTGCAAAAACAAATATCCAAGGGGATCGAGACAATGGAGTCGCCAAAACTGCAGTGGGGATTTCTCCCCTATTACGTACAAATCACCTACCCTAGATCAGCTGGATCATAGGGTAGAGTTCATGGTGCGAGAGATTTCTCAACCTCGACTTGCAATAATAAGCAATAATGACAACAATAATATTTAATCTAACTAATGCAATAATACAAAAGATACCTTTAAAATGGGCCACTGCAACCATTTAAGGAAATGGTCTGTAGGCTTCCCATGATCTTGGTCTCCGTGTGTTTTCCAACAAAGGGTTGTCACCGGGAAAGGGATTAAGGGTTACTCGACGTGCAATGTGGGATAGTGTGGCTAAAGGTGTGGAATGTCCACACGTAATGAATGTGATGAAAAGTTTCAGGAATGAAGGAATGACAAAAGGTTGTTATGGAGAGACCTTCACAATGTATTTATTGGATGATCCAAGGTTTTCTTACCCATGGTATTTTATTGTGCATGGTATTTATCCATGGTTTTTTACCCACTTTCATTTTAGGGTTTTTTTGTCCTTTTTGGAGAGAATGGGGTTATGTCACAATAAATGTTCAACTTCCTTGCATTTATGGGGGAAGGAATAATAATGTTTTGGACAATTTTTGGTGGAATTTTAGTTGTGAAGGTCAAAATGGAGGGAATAATTGTGGGATTATGATGTATAATTATGGTTTGGACCATAAAGAGCTAGGTAAACAATTTTTGGTGTTACATCTTTCACTGGATGTGTCATGGCATTATCAATTCCTAAAATAAAGTCGACAAATGGTGAAATATTGACAATATCATTTGTACATTTGAAAGAAAACTGAATTTATAGTGAATTGGATTCGTTGTTGTAATGAATGCCACCTTGCTTTTCACTTAATATTGTTGCATCAAAAATTCAATGTATTCTGTACATGGTTTACCTCGACGCACTGCGACCTCTTGGGCACCAAACTTTGAGGAGTATGCCAACGTTCACCTATGAATAATAATTCAAGTAATATTTTTTAATTTTTAATCTAAAAAAAATATTTTTTAAAGATTACAAAACTTTTCATTCTATAAAGATCGATTTAGTGTGCGGTCGATACTAATGCTTCCGACGAATCTCTATATATCTCCCTAAGACATAATTTAATTAATATAAATACATATATAATGTTAATATATATATAAAATTTATAGAGCATATTTATATAAAACATATTAATAGAATAAAATTAATGTTCAAAAACATTTATAAAGTTAATATATAAATACATATTTTAATTAAGTATTATTATATTATATGCAATATTACAAAATTAAATAAAATCAAAACAAAACAAATACAATGAAAGCATGAAAATTATGACGCACGAAGGGAAAGTGCAAGGCATTAAAGGCCATAGTTGAGGGAGGGTTTGCAATGACATAGGCCATGGGATTTTGATGGTTTTAAATGGTTTTGAGGACGCTTCAATACGACATGATGTCTATAAGTATTTCTTCGTCTTGATATTTTATATATATTTTTATTTCATTAATTTAGATTTAGTTTCTAGAGTGTGTAATTTAGGGTTTTGCCCAATTATTAAGTTTATGTGGACTCCTTATAATATTATGGTATGGTTTCTTTTTCTAAGTTGGGTAGGTTCGAGTCAATAGTGCTAGGGTTGATTCGATTTGTTTATTGAAGTAATCATTGTAGCTACCATAGGTTATGGATGGGTTTTTGAGTTATCTTAGTTATATTTTTTCATTCCATCGATCTTCATAGGTCTTGGTAAGTTCCTTTCCTTACCTCACTCCTTTGTTAACTGGTATCTTAGATCGAAATTTACCAAAAAAATGCACACTTGATTTTCGACAATTAAGCACGATCCGGTTGTCATCTAAAGCAGGGGCCAACAAGCCCTACTTTAAATTCATTTTTCAACATTGTTTTGGGGACCCCTTTATTATTCCTTCATGAACTCTGTTACAGGTAGTATTCCTTTACTTTTATGATAGGGATTGTATTTTTGTAACTTAAATTAAGCGTTCCCAAAAATATATTTGGGAATTTAAATTTACTCTCTATGATAAATTACTAGCCCCTCTTTTCCTTTGTTGTCTATTAGGCTTATTGCGGTTAATCGCTTGTGTAGAGACTCCTGTAAAAGTAGGAATTTGTTAATAGATAGATTAGTATCAAGCCCTGATCTACCCCAAGAAATTCGTCGACACGAAACACTATGTACATGCACAAAGATCTATGTTTATAGTTTGACTTTGTATTAACATCTCAACTAGTTGCAAAAAAACTGAAAAGTTCATTAAAGGAATTTGGCTTGGTGCATTCAAATGAACTAAAAAACAATCCCATGATTGAGGATTATAATAAATTGCTTTGCATTAATCATTGTTAATAATAAATTTGCTTCAGACTACTACTTTGAAACACATCTAGAAGTAAATAATACATGAATACTTAAATATCTTAAGTTGACTATACCTTGTGCAAATAGACCACTGTATCAAGGTTTAGCTTTTGCTTGTTCCTTGGAATTTGAACCAAGAAATGAAAAATTATAGGAACCATGTTTCTTATAAAGTTTCTCATAATTATGAAATTTTCCCTAAAAGTTCTCTTTGGTAGTGAAAGAGATGGAAGTGATGGAAGTTTGTGATGACAGAGATTGAGAAGACGACGAGGACAATGTATCCTACCCGCCTNAATTATGAAATTTTCCCTAAAAGTTCTCTTTGGTAGTGAAAGAGATGGAAGTGATGGAAGTTTGTGATGACAGAGATTGAGAAGACGACGAGGACAATGTATCCTCCCCGCCTTTATCCACTTAGATTCCTCGTTTGAGATAGATGTTTCTCTGGAATATGCATATGCTAGAGATTATGTTGTCCAAGATCAGAAAGAGGATTACACATTCAAAATCATCTACGTCAGAATGATATGAAATTATTTATGGCTTTTCATTTTGTATCCATTAAACACAATGACCCTAGGTGGTATACTTTTCTGTAATATATAAATTTACATTTCAACCCTTCAAAATTTTGCATTCTCAAGAATTTGTATCCCCCTTTCTTTTCCCATTCTCACACATTGTCTCAACCAGGTATTTTCATTCCACCTCCTACTGGACACATAAAGCCCCATATACTTAGATTTCTCACAAGGTCATGGGTTTTGTTGGTGTAGGTTGCAGGTATATGTAGGTATATGTAGCAAATGATGGATACAAATTTATCTCTAGTTGACAACAACAATTTGGAGAATGAATAATAAGAAAGAAGAAATTTATATGCATAAAACCAATATTGATATATCTTTTAACTTGCATAGACCAAGTTTTATCCTTGAAATATGAAAGGGTTTGGTAAGAACATACAAGATAACATGGAAAAATATGGCAAAATAATACTTAATCATAAAAAAAATTAAAACATCTTATTAATATCCACTTACCCATGTGTTATACTCATTAGGAATTCGAGCACCTTACCACATAAAAATATTAAGGCTTCATGCATCCACCAACAATGCAACACCTTCTCTCACAAATACATCATAAACACATCTAGAAACGATGCAAAACCCTCTCACAAACACACCAACACTTACATCCACCAAAATTTCCACGTATGCGATGGTCCTCCCTTCTTAACCACTAATCCACCCGAACCACTTATGGAGGGATTTATGTGATGCCATAATAAATAGGGTGTCATATATCATGATATACTTTCTTACCCTACCAATTTGACTCACTATATTTGGCGTGGAAATCATGTGACCAAAAACTAAACTAGGAAATCATCATGCCTCTGACCAAGAATAAATTCAAGTGAATTCCAAACTACAAGATAAAGCTTCATACCAGACCAAGGAATTGCAACTGAAATACCCTGTGATAGAAAGTGTTCATATGACCAAAAATAATTTTCATGAATAATTTCTCATCCAAGAAAGAACTAGAGTGGTTCTTAGGTGGGTGGAAGCATGAATTGAAGGCTAAGAATAGTGACGTTGGGAAATTGAAGAACATGAATGAGATATTGATGCAACAACTAGAGTCAAAACATGTAAATATTAGGGATTATGAGAAGATGAGTAGAGAGTGCCATGCCATCGCGTTCGACATTCGAGCTATGCATGCTTCCAAAAATGAGTGGGAGGAAAGGGTTTGGGAGGTGGAGGTCTCTGTAAGTAAGAAATTTAATGAGCTTGAAGCCACAATTGATCTTCACAACTAGGAAATCATCAGGTGGGTCTACCTCCCTTGGAACTATGTTTCTTAAAGTTTAACTAGCATACACGATTTCAAGCAAGATGTGGGTTCAAAATCTCCTAGGATAGTACCTCTTGAGAATGTAAACAATGAAGGGGCACGGGCATACTTTGATGGTGTTTCTCAAGATACCCCTTTGATAGTGGGGTAGGGTTGATTTTATATTAAGTGAACCAATTGATTTCCATTATTATGATATGTACTTTGGGGCACATGGTGCAATATTGATATTGGAATCTAATGATATAAAATTTCCTTTCCTTGGTATCTACACATCACCATATTTCCAACATGCCCTCCTTTGATCACTTTGGCCAACCATAATTGAACTTATAGATTTTGGAAACAATAGCTACATTAATTGTTGATTTGCTTGAGAATTGATATACAACTATTGAATTCAATTCTCAAACTTTTATACCACATTGATTGAGTGATTGACATCCTCGTGATCTATAAGCACAAAGAAATACACATTGCCTTGTGTAATAAATATAAACTCATGTCGTCCTTGTCTCTTATATCCTTGTCAATTTTAGGCCCACACTATCAACTTCTATACCACATCATTATTAACTACAAATGTCATTTTTCCACCAGCTAATTGTCATTGGCTCCCATACCTTTGTAAAGTCCTCCCATGGATGCCATATATTTGGCATTTGTTTGTCCAAGTTTGAGGGTCTCTATCTTGAGTCTTTGATGCGAGAAAGGGTGAAAGCTGAGGGTGGACATGTATGAAGTGAGGTTGGGAGTGAAGAGTGACTCTTGTCCTTTGTCCCATGGGAAAGTGGAGTGTGGGGGATGAAGGCAAGGAATATAAAATGTGTGGAAGATGGAATGGATGTAAACACTAGGGTGGAGTGGAGGAAGAATTAATGTAGATGGATAGAGGATGTAAGGAGTGTAATGTAATGCATAGGATGTAGCATGAATAATGAGGAAAGTCTTGAGAAAGAGAAGGGAAAAGAATTTTACCCTAAGAAAAATGGCATTGATCCAATCAATAAATCAACCCATGTAATGACTTTTAATGAATATTCTAGGGAAATACAAAAATAATTTTACAAAATATTTTTCCTAAGGGGATCCCCATAACCTACTACATATTTTCCTTATAACGAGGATTATGAAATTAATTTTTCCTAAAAAGAACCTAAAAATCAATGTGACTTTTCAAGGTCAATGCAATTCACTAAGGGTCTCAAGCACCCTACAACCACTCAATTGAAGAACAATAGGACTAACTTACATTGTTCCATTGACCACACCACCCGAGCTCCATATTTTTAAATCATTGTAACTTTAGAAGATATTATGTATTAATTGTATTCCTCCATCAAGAGGTGAGTTTGGTCATGTAAGAGTCATTGAAAGAATCAATGTAAACCTATGGATGTAAGTCGGGTCAATAGTACCCAAGTGTCATTATAATAAATGTTATTTTTGGTGTCTTGCTAGACAAGTCAATCCTATTAGGTCTTAGGTCAAGTCAAGTGACAAATATAAATAGGGAGGCGCTCCCCTTGATTTGAACACACTCACTCAAGCAAGTTTGCATAAGAGAGAAGAACAAGTGCGCCAAAAAGAAGAGAGAAGCAGTTGTGTGCGTTTTACACTACTCTAGTTGAGTTCTATACTGAGGAAGTTTTGTGGGGTTTTCTCCCTTGAGTTTTCTCTGAGGAAATTTTTTGTGTTCTTTGTGTTTTTGTGCTTATTGTTCTTTTAGTGATCCTACTAGTGAAAATTGTTTTAAGATATCATCTAAGCAATTAAGAAAACTTAACATATATTATGCAACATCAAGAGATTTTAGTAGGATCAATTTACTTGAAAGAGTTGTTTATGTAGTCCACACCTACTTAGTCATAAACAAATTATTATTGTCCGTCCTTATACTAGGATTTAGGATTTTAAGAGTGATTTCTTCAACCCTGACCATTACTAGGAGTAGGTTGATGCCACACAAGATTAACCCCAAGGGCCTTGTCAATGCATGCCACTCGCTAGAAGGCATTATCCAATATGGACTATTTGTTGACACTTACAATATTGCTACAAATAATTGGCAAGTTAGCTCCTCCTTATCCTCCCTATATTTGTTATAGCAAAAGATTTTTCGTTAATATGTTTCTTCATTGACTCTCCTTCACTTTATAAGTTTTCTTCTTAGAATAACCTAATGCCTATGCTTTGTTTTTATGCATTCTTGTACTTATATCAATTTTTTTCATCTCATTTAAAGATTTGTAACAATTGATTTTATAATATTTAAATATTATAACATTATATTTATGTTAAATATATCATAAATTATGTATTCATACTAAAGTTTTTTCAATACTTTTTAAAATATAAATATCCAAAGTTTTAATTTTCAGTACTAATATTTTAATGTTTAATAATTATTTTGGATTTATATTTGAGTTTTTAAATAAAATGTATACTTTTATTAAAATAAATATATTATATTTTCACCTAGTTTACTCCAAAATTTCCCTAATTTTTCCTGCCTCTAATAGATATAAAACTTCAATTCCCTACAATCTCTCATCTTCAAAAGACGGAGTTCCGGTAACGATCCTTCTTTCAGCACACCTTCTGTGCATAACAACAACCCATACATTGTAGATTCATCAACCAAATTAGATATAACCTCTGTAACATTGGAAACCCCACTGATTTTCCAGAATTCCCTATACCCAAGTCCCTTATCTCCTTGAACTGGTACAATCTTCGATATTTCAAATTGGGCAACTTATCCAAGGGAGTAAGCTGCTACATTTTCTTAAATCTAACCTCTCGAGCAATTGATATTCACATATCGAAATTGAAAAATTTAACCCTGACATATTCTCCACCCTGAGACTCTGCAACTTCTTTATATTTTGCATCCAAATTGGAATATTGTTGATTGAGGCATCCTTGTAGTGCAACCACAAATGCCTCGTTTCCAACCAGGCTCCCATGATCCCATCATTTCATGCGATTCGAATTCTAAATATATGTATAAAGAAAGTTGTATTAGATTTGTAAGCCCTGTCAAATCCATCACATCTGATTTAGTACGAATATCCATCATTGGTGTCTTCAATGACGTGAGTTGAGATATATTTAAGGGTAGGACCAAGTTAATACATCCACTAGAGATGTTGATTCAGCTAGAGATGTTGCCACTGACTGTATTCTTGTGAAGCACAGATCTAGAACCCTCAAAAGAGATATTTCTTGAGCATTACAAGGAAATGGACTTTTGTATAAGATTAGAGTTCCAATATTTGTGCATACCAAATCAATGGGAAGATTGGTCTATATTATTATTGTATAGTGACGTTGTTTTGCAATCACGGGACATACTGGGAAGTTCTGTGAGATATTTCCCTGCACAATATAAATAATTTTCCTTCTCCCCATGTGGATTTCCATGCCCCTAGTAACATCGTGCACTGTTGTTCTCTCCATTTCCATCTCCTGACGTTCACAAGTTTTTCTGACATTTCCTTTGATCTGCTTTCCAAAATTACCATTTTGGAACAATCCCGGATATATAAGAATATTTACATAGATGAGCCTTTGGTGACCCTCTGGAAACATAGCACAGTAAAGAAAACAATTATGCAGGTATGTGGGCAGATCATTGTAACTCCATCTTAATTTCTGATTTGGTGTTCTTTTTCATCATGGTTGCTGATTTCATTTGGTGATGCCTATGGTCATGAATGTTGTTCACACTATCACCATCATTATTTGCATTTTTTCTTATTATGCTCTGCCATTTCAACGTTCCAGCCATTCAATGACCCTCAACTACGTGGTGTTAACATATAACGGCTCTTTCCTTAGTTTTCCACTGTGCAACGTATCTGCCTCTCCAAGTGTTGGCTTTCGATTGCCCCTGCCATGTTTCTTATTGAACGTTCTCTTCCTTTTACTTCCAATCATTTTATTAGCTATTATTGCTCGATATGCATCTCACTGATCTTTTCAACGGTTCCCTCTCGTCTACAAGCTAGGATTTTTGTTGGACTCAGGATTTCCCATTCCATAAAGGCATGAGAAAGTCCATTTTATATAATTAAAAATATATGAAATTTTTGTCCTTTCAATATATTCACTTTTAAACGGTGCCCATGTAGACTTCCTTTTGTGATGGGTGTGTTGGAGTGGGTTGTCATCTAATCCATTTGATCTTTATTTTAAATAAAAATCATCTATGGCAATAAGATGAATATGGTATCAGATGGATTATTCCTCTAGGAATTATAATATAAGGATTTAAATAATTTATGTACAACAAATTTCTAACTATTTATTGGTATAAATTAGCATTCACTTGAGGCATCAGAGAAAACTTAACCTCGCTATATAAAGGGTTTACTGTTCTCTCTTTATATTTATATAAAAGGAAAGAAATAAAACCAAAATGCACTAACTACAAAAGAAAAGTGTCGTACCATATGAGTTATGTGTAATAAATCACCAACTCGTTGTTAATACAAACTAGCATTCACTTGATCTATGATGCAATTTAATCTGGCATCGAAAAGGGTTGGATGTTCTCACTTGATTATCATATCTAATGAACCAGATGAACCAAATGCCTCTTCAAAATCATCATTAAAAATTAGGAAACACTTGTGACCATGCACATGCTGCAAGGTGGTGTTGCATACAAAGAAGCACATTTGCAAAATATGGGATGGTGCTTTTTGAGAATTCCCTTTAGATAAAAACCATATTAGCAAGAAGTGAGAGGAAGGTTGAACATGATCATGTGATTTGATAATTGTTGAAGTGAGCAACATTTTAAATGTATAAATAATTGTGTTAAGTAGATTTGTTGGCATGGGAAAGGTAAGGATGAGTCAATGGTTTAGGTGAGTGTACATTATGTTACACTAAGGAATTTTACTTTAGGATGATTTAGTAAGTGAGGTTAAGGTAGTAACTAACCGAGCCTTGTACTTGGTTATGGTTCTATCTACTACTAGATTTGTCTTGTAGATTTATTTACACTAAACTAGCTTTCTCCCATGAGGTAAGGAGACAAGCTTCCAAGTTTATTATTCTTGAAGTGAATCAATTTCATCATCCATGGTTTCTTGCCATCTAGGATCATGCCAAGCCCCATTATGGGACCGTGGATTTGACCCCATCATCATGAAGCACCTCTCTAGGAGAAGTGGATATGTATGGCAGAGTGTAAGGTTTTAATCCTCATATTGAGATTTTGTTCTTCTTCTATCATTTGGATACCCAACACTATTCCCAACTGCTTCAATGAGCTTTCCTTTGATTGGGAGAAGGTATTGGATATAGATATTTGTTTCACACTAGACTTGCAGCTAAAGTAGTACACTACATTATGAGGTGGTTATTGTATGTGGTCTTGTTTGCATGAGAAATGGATATACCTTGGTAGGACTAGCATTGAGAATCATAAGGGAGGGCACTCGACTATGCAAGAGTTGGGACCACTTAACATGCCTTAGGATGATGAGTACTTAGGACACTTGGGTTGAGGGGGAATTAGTTTTTCTAAGATCTATCATGATTTATGCTTGGTCATTCTTAGAATTTG
Organism: Pseudotsuga menziesii; assembly: GCA_001517045.1. Lineage (NCBI taxonomy): Eukaryota > Viridiplantae > Streptophyta > Pinopsida > Pinales > Pinaceae > Pseudotsuga > Pseudotsuga menziesii. Next base: position 391,182 of record LPNX010891092.1, on the reverse strand, counting down.
TTGTAGGTGGTTTAATATATGTGCTTGTAATTTATATTTTCTTTGATGTTGATAAAATTCAGTACCCCATTTTAGTACCCCATTGTCTTTCTTATACGAACTTGAGGCATTCAAAAATTATTTTTGGCCATTTTTTCCAATTATGAACATGCAAGACAATTAAAGGAAAAAACCCTTAATAATCAACATATGGATTTTCAAGCTCAGGGGAGAACTGCTAACTATGTATGATGCTAATGGAAAATGCACGCCTTAGTGCCTTGTAATTCTCTAATATGAATTATGCATACCCAACAAGGTCATATCTGAACTTTTTCCCCATGGTGTAGGTAGAACCAAGCATGTATTTTTCATATATTTCTTCCTCGAGAGAGGGAAGTTCAGTAAGACTAGATGAAAGTGAGACATCCAGTAGGTTTACAAGAGTTATATCAACAAGATGTCAAAAGATCAGAAGAAAATTTCATAAACACATGTAATTTTTTCTTGCTGAAGGGGGTCATGTTCCTATGATGATGAGACAATAGGAGACATCGAGGTGTCGTTGAGGTAGAAACATCTAGTGAAACAATGGGTACCCAAGGATATTCCTCAACTAAACACATATTTTTGTGTGAACAGGAGGATATATCAAATTGCTCCATTGTCATTTCATGGTTTGGAGTTGTTTTGCATGGATAGCATAAAGGTCAGTTATGACGGATGTACATAATTGATGGAGTATGTTGGACCTTGTTACAACTACAAATATTGGATGTGCCTGGTCCAATATACACAAAGTATGTGCAAATATGGATTTCCAGCAAATTATTTATAGTTTAAAGACAAAGATCAAAATAAAGAAGCAATGTTATACATTAATAGAAGGCCAAAAGCCACAGGGAATATTGTGGGGTTTATAAGTAGTACACAACCAGGGTCTACCATTAAGAACCCCAACTGCATATTTGAGGGGTGTGAATGAAACAATGTTTTTGTATGTGTCATTAAATCAATATTTGCAGGGGAAGAGTTTCTTATTAATTACAATTTGAATTAAGTAGATACAAACACAATTACTATGGGAGTGGTTCATCCAACAATTTACCCAACCTTTTATTAATTAATTTAACCTCTTAAGGATTTTTTCGTTATTCTATTGTTATAATTTTATTTAAATTTTATATAGTTAATTTGCAGGGTAGTGAGTGTGGAATCTCCCCAGTAGCAGGTTAGAGGAGTACAACTTCCTCGAGGCAACAAGTATACATCTTTGTAATAGTACAAGTATAATTTGAAAAAATTGTTTTTTTTTTGTTGTGTTTTTTCATGAGTATGTTTATTTGGTTTACTTAATGTTATTTGTATATGTGTTGCAGAGTGTGGATCAAGGAAACCACATGAGTGTTTATCAGACTACAACGGCTTCGGGGAAACAAGTATACCTGATTGTAATTGTATAATTTAAATACATCAAAATGTTTTCTTATTATGTTGTTTCCGTGAATATTTTTGTTTCGTTTGGATAATTTTTTCTATGTTTTTGAAGAAAGGTGCTTGAAGGGGCACCTCCCTAGCAGTAGATGATACCGGACCTGCCTCGAGGCAACATGTATACATCGACGCACTTGTACAAATTTAATATGAAAAAAAATTGTTTGTTGTGTTTTTCATGAGTATAATATTCAATTCATTCAGATAGTGTTATCTATATACTTGTTGAAGAGTGTTGATCAAGGAAACCAGCCAAGTTTTTATCAGATGAAAACAACCTCGAGGAAACATGTAAACCTGATTGTAATTGTACAATTTAAATACATCAAAACGTTTTCTTATTATGTTCTTACCATGAGTATTTTGGTTTCGTTTAGATAAAAATATTTATGTGTTTGATGCAAGGTGTTGTAAGGGGAAACTCCCTATTAGTAGATTGGGGAAGGTCCCCTATAACCATTGATTCGATGAGTAGACGATCCTTGAGGTAGTAGGTATAACTCATTGGAATTGTAAAAATATAGTATAGAGCACCACGTTTTTTTTTAAAATTCTTTTTTCGTGTGTATATTGGTTTCATTTTGATAATGCTTTCTACTTCTTTTTGGTAGGGGGATGATTGGGGAAAGTCCCCAACTATGGATCATATGACACCAACATTGAGGCATCAGGTAAACCTAACTGTAATTTTATGCATCTATCATGATCGATATGTTTTGTTAATATACTTTTTTTCTCAGTCTATTGCTTTCACGTCAGTAATGTTTTATATATTTTTTTTGTAGACCACAGATTCGACGTATGAACCAGCGTTAGGGCAATCAATAGCTTTATATGTGGATGAGTTGATGCAAGATGCTGACATTAGTTCTTCTCTAGAAGAAATTAAGATGATAGAGAAGGCTATGCGAAAAATTAATGATGATATCCTTCATTTGCTATTCATTCAACCACAGACATATGTGATTAAATCCAAGGTTGATGTTTTGGTAAGAAGATCACATGTCTTGCAAGTAAGTTGCAAAATCTTGAATCATAATATAAAAATATTTAGTACTTTATAACTTTTACTTGTATATGATCGTGAACCTATAAAATATGGTTTGTATTTACAGGATTTTCTACGACCACACACTAGTGGTCAACGCGGCTTTGGCCCCAATGATGCTCGTGGAGAGTCATCACATGAGAAAACGAAGACACGTACATCTCATGTGCCACTTTTGTCGAATGAAAAGTCAAAAACACATTTCGCGACAACCACTGGGCCAGTTGTGAGTGCACCTCGCTAGTGACCAACACACACCAAATCACGCAGAAGAAGGGGTTGATGCAGATCCTGCTAGTATTGATATTGGTAAAGAAACATTTCCTGAATCTTCCCGTGTCACTAGCACATGTACAATACAAAAAACATTATCGGTGGATGAAGAGATCTTTCCAATAAAGATAGAGAAGATATCAGGTAATAAATATACATTGTTCAATTTAGTGTTTATAATATGATTGCAATATACTGATAAAAAATTCTCTTTCGACTAATGATATCATGATCGTTTTGCAAGAAATGGCGTTTTTTATAAACATCTAAATTATTTGTCCTTGGAGATATTTGGGCCCACCATCCACACAAGGTGGGATAAACAAATTAAAAATTTAAAACATGAGCTCACTAATCGGTTGGTTTCCCTATTCGAAAATGAGACCTGTAATAGACCCGCAGTCCTAAAGAATGAAGGAAAACATATGAAGATTGTCCAAGACCAATAAATGGTTCACCTAGAAAGGAACCCTAAGTATGAGCGCCCTCCGATGATTCCATCTAGAGAGTGGAAAGATCTAGTGGAAGATGGAAATGAGAGGGCTCTGAGAAAACAAGGGAAGCTACCACCAGGCACATGGATGCATGAAATGCTTTCCACAATGTAATCCTAAAACTTATTATTATTAATTTATATATCAAATTTGGAACATCTAACACATTTTAACAGTTTCATAGGCTATTTGACACATCAAAGGACATAAAGAAAAGACACGACAAAATTGTTCAACACAAATTTGAGACTAGTGGTAATTTGAATTTGGCGACACAAATTGTAAGTATCGAAAAACCAATAATGCATCCAAATAATAAATTGCAAATTATTTTAATTTTATTGCACCACAAAAGGTAAATTCATGACATTATGCAAACATGCAGGCCGATCGAGTTAAAGAAGTTCCCATTGAGAAAGACTTGAAGCTTGGCTTCCAACACGAATTTGGAGCTATTGTTGAATGCCAAAAAAGATTGTTTGGGAAAACACAATCTTCTGGTGATCCATATTGCACACAAGTATATAAAATATATATAGTTTAATGGAGATTATTTCTTGTGCAATCTATTCATTATAAAAAATTGCAATAAAATATCGACTTTGTTTTGAGTAAGAAATCAACAATCCAATCAATGTCGAAGATGGAAAACAACCAATCGAAGGTCATGCTTCGAATCATGGTAATGAATTTATTCATATGCTACAACTTTTAATATTGCATTGTAGATGGTGAACATTAATTGTACTTTTCCATGTTTCAACTGCAGAGTATGTAGAGGGTCACACTATATAGATTGAGCCTATAGTACATGAATATGAAGTACATCATGTGGCCACATTAGGTAAAAGAAAAACTTTGTAATATTTTTTTTAAAATTAAATACTTGTCATAATAATACCATAATATATAAATGAAACATTTTCAAATTAATGCAACAAATCCAGACCCCTTGCCGCAAAATCCATGACAAGTTGATGAACCACCAAGAACTGAACAACAAGTTCCATATGATGAGTTTCTTCTTGATTTTGTAAAGAGAAAAAAATAGAAAGAAGTGACTGAATAAATAACGTGAAATTATTTTCCATAACATAATGTAATGCATATTTTTTCCCTACTGAATGAATGAATGGTTTAATGAATGTTAGCTTTTATTGACTGAATGGTAAATGCTTCCTTATGATGAAATCTGCATGTTTGCACATATTGTTTTTTTCAAGTACAAGCATTGGGTATGGGGAATTAAGAGTTGTAAATTTTCCTTTAATATTCAACCAGGGATAAATAGTGCATGCTAAAGATCAACTGATAACCACGCATGAATATATTTTATAGTATGCAGCGGAATATAAAACTGAGAAATAACTCACAACATCACATCACAATATTGACATTATTATTTTGGGTATGGAAACCCCCGGAAAAACCCAAGATGGAAAAACTGGTGTAGCAGTTAGATATAGATTTTATTATGAAAAAATATGGAACTTTTACAATCACTGCAAATTCACCAAAACCCGTCGAATGCAGTACCCGACAGAATCACTGGGAAAATCCCAACTAAATCTCAACACCCTCTCATGTGAGTGTATGACCAAGCTGTATGAAGCTCGATGATCCTGCTGCTCGCTCCTCCGTCTTCTCAGATAAATACTTTGTCCGACTTTCTCTCCATATCTGTATCCTGTCTCTGTTGGAATACAAGTGTGTGTGTTCTCTTCACCAATTGATATCTCTTTTATAACTTTAGGTAAAGAGAAAACCCTAATTTCACTTTCACTTTCACTAGTGGTAAAGAAAAAACCCTAATTTCACTTTCACTTTAACTAGTGGTTCACTAAAAGTTAATTGATATCACTTTAATTTATTTTCCAAAGTAAACTTAGGAAAAGTAAATTAAATAAAACTAGTTTCCTAATTTAATTCTTCTGCATGCAAGAACACATGCATGCAGGAAGACTTTCCTTGTTTATATTAGTTTAACACTCCCTCTCAACAAGGAAGGGATTTGGTAGAAACCTCAACTTATCCCTGGACTTCACAAAACTCTATCTGCAAAGTGCCTTGGTAAAAATGTCTGCCACCTGCTCATCTGTCTGTATGTACTCTAACTGAATGGTTCCCCTCTGTACACAATATCTTAGGAAGTGGTATCTGATATCTATGTCGATTCTCAGATAGCCTGATCCCACTCTGATTGTCAAAATGAACTATTGTAGCCTCTAGCTCACACTCGAACAACCCTGCAAGTAACTTCCTTAGCTAGATACCATCACAAGCATCCATTTTGTCTTCCATGTACTCAGCCTCTTCCGACCTCAATGCAATTGACTTCTACTTCCTGCTGAACCAAGAGACAACCCCTGATCCAATGCTGAAACAAAAACCTGAACTACTCTTCTAGTCCTCTACACATCCTTCCCATTCAACATTTGTGAAACCTGCTAACTATACACTCCCCCTGCGCCCATAAACCAATCCATACTCCATTGTACCTCTGACGTAGCGAAGTATGTGCTTCACAGCCGTCCAATGAACTCTTTGAGGGTCCACCATGAATTGACTCAAAGAGTTGGCTGCAAAGCTATGTCTATTCGAGTGTTGACCAGATACATAAGTGATTCAATAAGTTGACGATACAAGGTAGGATCAAATCTGTTTGATTCTGATGCATCAATCTTCCTCTAGTTGGAAACTGAGGTATGGCCATAGGCTAACAGTCCTCCATCCTAAATCTCTTCAGGATCTCTATTGCATACTTCCCCTGTCCGATGAAAAAGCATCCATCTCTCTTCCAAACCTTGAAGCCCAAAAAGTAATGCATCATCCCAAGATCTTTCATCTCAAACTCTACTGCAAGGTTGGACTTACAGTCTCCAATCAGCCTCTCATATCCTATAAAAAATATATCATCCACATATAATACCAATATGAGAGGCACCTCACCTGTTAAGAAGTATAGGTTGTGGTCAGCCTGACTTCGCTGAAATCCTATCTCCCGTAGATAGTTGTCAATCCTCGAGTACCATGCTCAAGGTTCCTAATTGATCCCATAAAAAGATCAAAGTAGTATGCATACATGTGTCTCCCTATTATCCACATCAAACTCCTATGGCTGCTCAATATACACCTCCTCCTCTATCACTCCGTTGAGGAAGGTAGACTTGAATTCCATCTAATGGACACACCAACCCATCTCAACTGCTAGTGAGATGATGGTTCGAATGGAATAATACCTGGAAACAGGGGCAAAGGTATCCTCATAATCAATACCCTCCTTTTGTGAAAATCCCTTTGCCACAAAGTGCCTCCTTGTACTTCTCTATGCTTCCATTTGCTGCACACTTCACCTTGTAGATCCATATGGATCCCTCCACCTTTGTCCCTTGTGGCCTCAACACAACCTCGCATACCTGGTTTTTCATAATGGAGTCATACTCCTCAACCATAGCTTCCTACCACACATTAAGTTGTGCAGCCTCCCCGAAGCTGGAAGGTTTAGAGTTAATCAACTATGTCATCGGTTCCATATATCTAAGCTTCTCTAGCGGTACACTCCATCTAAAAAATGTCTGTGGAGGATCTACCTACCTGGAATCCTGCATTGTGGATCTAAACCACTTAGGCCTTGGTCTAGAGTCAACTAGCTATGGCTATTGGATATTTGTCTTCTGTTGCAACTCATCCTTCAAGTCAATGACTGAAGGATCCTGTCCACCTGACTCCCTCTAACCACTAGAACCTTTTCGTTGTGTCTGTACCTGTAACTATACATCTGGATCCTCCAACTTGACTCTTGACTCCTATGCTAGTTGGTGCTCTACTGGTAAGTCTAGAGATATCCTCAAGGCCTTGTCCTCATCGAACTGGAAATCCATACTCACAATGATCCTCATGCGAGGAGGAATGTAAAATCTATATGCCTTCAAAATCTTGCTGTAACCAATAGGTAACCCTTTCTCTCTAGAAGGGTCCAACTTCTCCTATTGTTAGCATGAACATGATAATAGCAGACACTACCAAATATGCGAATGTGACTCACATCTGGCCTAGTTCCTGTGAAAACCTCCTCCAGTGTCTTCCTCCCAAAGGCTATGTGGGGAAACCTATTATGAATGTATATTGTAGTCCTATATGCCTCGACCCAAAGTAATAGTAGTAATCCTTGATCAAATAGCATGGCCTTGGCTGCTCCAACCATAGTCCTATTCTTCTACTCTGCAACTACATTCTATTGTGGGGTATGGGGAACAATGTGCTCCTTCTTGATCCCCTCAGCTGAACAATACTCCATGAACTCATTAGAAGTGTACTCACCCCCATTGTCTGTCCAAAACACTCGAATCTTCTTTCCTGTTTGGTTCTCCACAAGAGTCTTGAACTCTTGGAACCTTTCAAATACCTCTAACTTGGACTTCAAGAAATAGATCCATGTTTTCCTGGAATAGTCATCAATGAAGGTTACGTAGTAACTGTAACCACTGAACAAATGGACACTCATAGGTATATATACATCTGAATGTATCAAGTCCAAGAGCTTCTTAGACTTGTGCTCACTATGTGGGAAATGCTTCCTCATGTTCTTCCCCAAAGCACAACCCTTGCAGTGATTATTCTTTTCCTCCTGTACCTGAGGAACTCCAATGATTTCCTGTCTCAAATGATTCAGTGCTTCATGGTGTAAGTGTGCGATCCGCCTATGGAACAACTCACCCTAACTACTATTGCTACTACTTACTAGATCCTTTGCAGGCTCACAGTATAATCTGTATACTTTCCCTCTCCTTGTGCCAATCACTCAATCCAAGCTCCTATCTAACCCTTTGGGCCTGACATACACTCTATGTTAATGAAAATTCACCTGATATCCCTTGTCCTTTAGAGTGGATATTGATATAAGTTTCTTGGTCAGTCTTGGAACATATAATACATCGGAAAAACTGAGGGGTTTTCCAGACTCCCTCTCAAATGAAACACTGCCAACTTCCTGCGCCTGATACCGCACATCATCACCTAGATCAACGTGGATCCCTATTCCAACCTCTTGTAAGTCTTTGAAGAATCTCTTCTATCTAGTCATGTGACTAGATGCTCCACTGTCAATGTACCATATGCTACTCCCTGTGGTGCTTTCCATGCAAGCTATCAAACAAAAATCCTCATAGAATTTCCTGCTGAAATCATCCGCCTCTGTAGATCCAGCCATCTGGGTGTTACTCTTCTTCTTCCTGTCTAGGCATCGGAAGGAAAAGTCTCCCTATTTGTGGAAAATAAATCACTTAACTTTTGACACATCAAGGTTCTTCTTACCATCCTTCTTCCTCTTTTCCTTTCCCTTGCTCTTCCCTATAAGGGCAAGAGCCTCATCATCCACAATCTGTGGGGCACTACTGGATGGGCATGATCCTTGACCTATGTGGGTCTCCTCCTGCACAAAGTCATACCATAGTCTCTACCAATTAGGGAACTTCTCCCTATCCATGACACCTTTGACAAACGTGTGCCATGGATTAGAGAAGCCATTGAGGGCTATCCGAAATAGCTCCTCATCATCAGTTTTAGAGCCAATAGCTCCAAGCTCATCCCTGATCTATGTGAGCCTTGTGAGATAAGGAACCACTCCTTATCCCTTGGTCATATTGGTGTTGCACATCCTCTCTTTCAACACCATCCTCTGGTTCACATTCTTGCTCTCGTACAGAATTTTCAAAGCCTTCCACATCTCCAATGCGGTCTTCTTACCAGAAAGGTGAGGGACTATATGATCCTTTACTCCATCCATGATAATCAACATGGATCTGGAATCAATCTTCTTCCAGGCTATCATATCTGCCAGATTTGTGGGTGCAACTTTTCTGGATTCCATGTGCTCCTCAACATCATTGACGTACACGATCCTTGTGATCCTCTCTTTCCATGTAGGAAAGTTTTGAGCACCATGGAGTCTATCCTCAACTCTCAACTGCATGGCCATTGTGAAGTGTACCTGTCAAACCCTAGATATGGAAGTCTAGGTTTGTGTCTTCCTATAGTTCTGCCCCTGGTCTATCACTGCTGCTGCAAATCTCTCATCTTTAGCTCACCAGAGCGCTGATACCATGTAATTTTTCCTTTAATATTCAACTAGGGATAAATAGTGCATGAAAAATATCAACTGATAACCACACATGAATATATTTTACAGTATGCAGTGGAATATAAAACTGAGAAATAACTCACAACATCACATCACAATATTGACACTATTATTTTGGGTATGGAAACCCTCAAAAAAACCCAAGATCGGAAAACCGGTGCAACAGTCAGATATAGATTTTATTATGAAAAAATATGTAACTTTTACAATCACTCCAAATTCACCCAAACCTGGCGAATGGAGTACCTTGCAGAATCACTGGGAAAATCCCAGCTAAACCTCAACACCCTCCTGTGTGAGTGTACGACCCAGCTGTACGAAGCTCGATGATCCTGCTGCTCACTCCTCTGTCTTCTCAGCTAAATTCTATGTCTGACTTTCTCTCCCTATCTGTATCATGTCTCTGTCAGAATACAAGTGTGTGTGTTCTCTCCACCAACTGATCTCTCTTTTATAACTTTAGGTAAAGAGAAAACCCTAATTTCACTTTCACTTTAACTAGTGGTAAAGAAAAAACCCTAATTTCACTTTAACTTTAACTAGTGGTTCACTAAAGTTAATTTAGATTAATTTAATTTATTTTCCAAAATAAACTTAGGAAAAGTAAATTAAATACAATTGGTTTCCTAATTTAAGTCTTCTGCATGCAAGAACACATGCATGCAAAAAGACCTTCCTTGTTGCTACTAGTTTAACAAGAGTGATGAGAGGGGGGAAGGGACATAAGATCTTCCACCTTCACATGGTTGGTCCTATTCAGTATAGAATATTAAATTATTCTCGAAACAAAGAGGAGATTAATGAATAGCTATGGTCAACCTAGAACCTTACTTGGTAGTTTGCATGTATGAGTACCCACCATGCTCCTAGCCACACCAAAAGATATACAACAAGATAACACCAACACCATCAAGTCCAATTTTGATATTTCACTAAGCATTCCTCACACAATATCTCTAATCAAAGAGCTCCAAGTATCCTCTAAGGTTTCTTTGTTTCATGCCCTAGGGTCTCCCTCCATCTCACAAAAGGACTCAAACATTAACACTTCAAGTGTCCTCTAATTTTTTCCCCCAAAACCCTGGTTCACTCCTTGCTTGCATAAATACAAGTATAAAGAATCAAGGCAAATGCATCTTAGAAATACAAATGATGTAATGAACTCGCAAATGGATTAAGGAAAGCTAATGTTCAAAATCAAATAGGTAAGGAAATCAAGACATGGAATAATTATGATAGTTTGAGAAAGGGTAAAATTAAATGAAATTAACCATTAACAAGAATATCATTAATCAATTCAATGTTTAAAAATAAACAATGGGCATGTAGCTATGGATGACAAAAGATCAGATTGATAAGATAATTTCATCAATGTCCATTGAACCAACACAATAGTAGGTCAATAAACCGTAGGGTTCCAACTAGGACATTAACCCTAGTTGTGGGCATAAACCAATAGAGAGATGAGTAAGGGATTCCCACTCTCTCTTGTATACCATGTTGAGGTTCATAAGAGACTGCAAGGATGAAATTGAACGAACCAACAAACCCTAACTCCTGTAATAAACAAGGACAAAAACAATGTTAGGGTAGCACACCATTACAACCTAAGAAGTATATTGGAGATAATTTATGGGTATAATATTATAGGGAGAATCCATAAGTGTTCTAGAGAGAATATGCAAACCAATAACATGAGAGTTTAGGGTGCTCATAGTCTAAATCACTTGTATTCAAGAGATTAGGAAGTTCACATGAGGCATGGTCCCTTTCCCAGTTTATGCCAAATGTAAAATTGCGTCATTCTAGGATTTGGGAGGGTTTTAGTTCTCATTATGGTACATTTATGGATAATTCATTGAGTGAAGACATTACTATAATTTTTGCAACAGGTACAATGCTAGAATGCAATCTTTTCATTTCTTATTTATAATGGAAATAGGATGAACAAATTTTATTACATCTTTTAGATTTCATCTAATTTTTTCTACAATCTAAGGAAATAAATGAATTGGTGATATTTTTTAATTCACGAGTTTGTTAGAAAAATAATGTAGCCTTTACATTTTTGGAATATCTTCTCTATCTCTTATCATCATTTTTCATGGTACTACTAATATTTGTAATATGACGTAGTTGTGAGGGACCCTGCATCAGGTATTTCCATCCAAATAGAGAATATGGAGAGGATTGCAACTATACATGTCTAGGTTTTAAAAAAGTGAAAATAAGAGTAAGTTCAAGATGCCACCACTTCTTGTAAACGGGATGCTAGTTTTTGAGCTTTTCTAATTCTTGTTATTATCTTGATTTCCCATGATTACTCATATTTGGTGAAGGATATACAAAAATCCTACTGCATAAGCCATAAGCGTAAGAAGCATCAATAAAACTTGATAAAATGGTATTCTATTTAAAGTATCATGTTGTCTTATGGACATGATTATTATATTCATGTGAACATATATAATATATATTGACATAGTGTGTGGAAGGTCCCATATATAGCTTCATCCTTGGGGGGTGTTAATCTTGGCACAATTGGTCATAAAGACTAGCTTGAGTGGGTCACTAGACAACTTAAAAAACTTAATGATGAACATGATGTTGTATAACTTTTGAAACTGACATCCCTTTCTCTACAGGTATGACATATTGTACTAGTTGTCCATATTTTATGTAATAATTGTCTTTGGAATATTTCATTGAAAATGCTATGGATATTAGGACAATTCAGACTAGTGCATATACCATATTCATCCAACCCATTGAAACTAAACATGCCACTATTCTCCATCTTGAAAAGTATCCAAAAGGATATGGGTCCTATTGCAAACATTCAATCCCCATCTCATTTACCACCATGTTGAAATTGACACTGCTAAAATATATAAGAAGATAGGATCTATTATTTATCTGATATCTATGAATAACATGTATCATATACACACTACTATATGATCATCCCACATCAAATGCATATTCTATATATATTTTATGCTAATTAATGCTTATGTTTATAATCATTTATCCCTGTAGGCCTCATCTCAGAATAAAAATTGACTTAGGCATCTTAAAAAATACTCAAAAAACCATCCATTATGTAATTCATCCCAACAAAAGCTAATAATCCTATAGCCCATACACTTATTCATAAATTTCAAAGTCTCCCCCCGACTTCAATATTTCACTAACCCTTACTCATGCTCGATGAGTCTAGCAACTTAAAGTCTATGTTAGAGGTGTAGAAAACATAAAATATGTACAGGTGCAAAGGCACACATGGCATGGATATCACTTGGTTGTAGAAGCTAAATCCATTAATGAATAAGTGGAAAATATCAAGTTTAACTAAAAAGAACATAGGTATAGATCTCACCAAGGCATAAAGGAGTGGGCTTTAGTGTCTAGTGCAAGGTGAAAATCGAGTATGCACCACCATAATCAATGAGCTTCTCATTAATCTCCCCTCATATCCATCATCTCTTCTTATTAATATCAACTCATATTCATCAACTAAAAGACCATTTTGAAACCTCATTCTCAACACATAAATCCATTATGTTTATGTGCAACACCACATGGTCGCGATTTGAATCTAGACTACAGGAAAAATGGTGACATGGGATCAAGAATGTAGTTCAAATTAAATTTAACAACATCACTGCATGATAATTCACCCCACAAGGATGACCATAAATATAATCCAAGCTACATATATATTTGGTGTAGAACTTGTGGATACATAGGTAATCCCAATTCACCACCATATCAACATGTCACCAATTCCAAATCCCATCTTACAATAATACAAGGTAGATCTAATAGAGTTTGATCTATTACTCTAAGGAATCATAATTGAATGAGAAATACTCACAACATCAATAGAGACATAGTATCACAATTTAAGGTAAGAAACAACACACACTAAGGTTTCATGAGTGATATGACCTACCACACACCATAGAAATGGTATTTAAAAAAAATATTCTCGATCGTGGTCAAATATCCGACGGTCCTTCCCATGATATACGATGAATATACCATACCACCGACGACAAATGTCGTTAGTTTTCCTCTTTTTTATTTGTATATGTGTTGAATATGACGTTGGATTTCTGACGAGTATGCTTTACCACCGACAACAAATGTTGTCGGATATCTGACACTTTGTAAACTATTGGGGGTTGGTTATTCGATGGGTTTGTCGCCAGATATCATTATTTATGTAAATTATTTGGGGTCGAATATCCTACGGATATGTGGTTAGATATATGACACACATGTGTCACATATCTGATGTGTATATTAAGAGATTTATGGTTAGATATTTGACAATGAAATGTTGAATATCTGATGAGACCATTTTGCTGTTGGATATCCGAAAAAAGTAAACCGAAGTTTATAAAAGATGAGGCTTGTCCTATTGTTGACAGCTTAATGTAAAAAAATTGAACATATATGCCGTCAAATTTTGGGTTCATATTTTCATGTGAAACAACAACTTACTTAGATCAGACACGGTATGTCTAGTTATGACTATAGCAATAACTAATTTCATTATGACTATAGCAATAACTATCCCATATAAAGATTATACAAGTAATGAATTTAGTAAGTATGTATCATCCCTAAGTAATAGTAGTGAATGGTGTTTAGATAATAATGATACACAAGATCATGGACTAGTACTGAATCTTTGATATGAGTCAGATAAAACTTATATTGGTATCACTTAAGAGGATAGGGTAACAATTATCATATCTAAGTAATGGAAATGTAAGCTCCATATTATATAATGGCAATATGGTGTTTAAACTAGTGTTTAAACATCACTCTACATGATATACTTTGATTCCAGCTTTATAACAGGTTGATATAGTGGTGATATCAGCTTTAAAGTAAGGATAATGATTAGGGAATACAACTAACCAAGATTCCCTTTGCAAGAATCCTAGACATATGTTGAGTAGTGTCACTTTAAATTTAAGGTGTCCAAAAATATAGAAAATGAATAAATTGTTTTTATGATAGGGGCAACTTTTCAAGAGATGCAGTGACTAGAAAACACTTCACCTCATTTCATTAGGTGTAGCAAGCCAAATGGATTACAACTTCTAGGTGTCTTTGATCAAGGACTTGTCTTGCAGCAATTGCACTATTGTGGAGTGTTGGAAGTAGTTTAGATATCTTGTTTCGGCTATCCTGTCCGAATTCCTCACCAACATTCTACAAAACGATAATGTTTATATAATATAATTACTACATTAATATTGTTAATCTCTAAATTGTGTTTACACCCTATAATGTGGCACATTTTATTAGTATTTCCATATTATGGATGTCAAATTGTGCATATTAGTGGTAATTGTCATTAGTATTATTATATTATTGATTTTAGATTGGGTCCATTAGTTGTAATTCTATCCCTTTGTCTCCTATATATAGGAAGGAAACCTTTTCATTCGAAACATCTTGTCTTGTCTTGTATTTTGTAATCAATACATTGTATAAGAAGGTTTCCCCATCAAAGAGGAAGAATTTTAATCTTTTTTATTCATTATAAAGACATGCATTACTATTTTTGTTTTATTTGCGTTATTTTCATGTTCTTTTTGGGAATTCGTTGTTTGGAATTTGGTATCAAATCTTGGAAGCTTCCAAAATGAGTCATCTTGGAATTTTCGCACTTTTTTTCTGGTGTGTTGGAGAGAGAGAAACTCAATATAGACTCAAAAGGTAAACTAAATATTTGTGCTACACATTTTAGATCCTGAATCCTTACATGTTTGGAGTTATTCCTAGTGGAAGTTACGGTTTTTTACTTGTAACGTCCCCATTCCCCATAATACGAATAATTTAAAATTTTTTGCTTCAAGTACCCTTGTTCTCCTTTCAAAACATAGGGCACAGATGTTAACACACTCTTAAACATTCATTCTCGGGCTTATAACTACTGTAATAGTCATTCCGCCCTAGAAAGATCCTTTCTGTGACCGGAAAGACCTCTTCTGCATTGAACCTGACATTTCCTCCTTTCTCCTTCCACGCACCTATGGAACTCGGTATTCAGAACACAAAACATGATGAAAAAATTAACCTTCCTCCCTTCCATTATTCCACCTTTCCACCTTCCACCCGGAACTCAGAAATCGAAGAACCAACATTTGATGGAATCTTTTGACCACCTTTTTGCCTTCTGCTTGGAACTCAAAAATCAGAGAATCAAGGTTCGACAGAATTATTTGACCACCTTTCTATCTTCCTCCCTTTTGCCTTTCTCCTGGAACTTGGAAATCGAAGAATCAACGTTCAACGAAATCCTTTGACCACCTTTTTGCCTTCCGTCCTCAGAACTTGGAAGTCGAAAAAACAACTTTCGATGAATTTACTCAGCCATGTTCTGCCTTTATCCTTCCGCCTTTCTGCCCTATAGTGCGGAACTCGGGAATCAAAAGACTAATAAGCGACGATAACCTCTTTCCATGGTTCCACCTTCCACATTCCACCTTTCCGCCCTTCAGTGCGGAACTCGAGAATAAAAAAACTATTCAAATGATGAAAACCTTTATCCTCATTTCTGACTTCCACATTTCTCCTTTCGGCCCTCGAGTGCAGAACTCAAGAATTAAAAATCTATTCAAACGATAGAAACCTTTATCCTCGTTTCCTCCTTTTGCATTCCTCCTTTCCGAATGAATGAATGTTTAAGAGTGTGTTAACTTTCAATCTTATCCTTTTTCTGCACCTCCGACTTTTTCTTTCCAGTCTCAGACTTCAAAAATAGAAAAGTTAAAATTTTCCTTAGAAATTTTCTGCACTTTTTCTCTTTCTCCCTCTGTCTCCCAAAGGCGGATCCTGGGGTGTGGAAAACCCATATTCTTCCTTGGTTCAACTGCTCTTTTTCGATTTCTGCCTTTTTCCTTCCTCAGTAAGATTTTAAGGGGCGAAAATGCTAAGTCAGATGCATTTTGGCTTTATAATAGGTTTCTAGCCTCCATGAACTTAGGAAAATTGCATTAAAACATACAAGGCATAAACAAATGCGAATGCAGGAACATTCATCAACAGTAAGCTCTAATGAAACATTGCAAGAATTCATCATATTCATTCATTCAGTCATTCATTCCTAAGACACTACATTGCATAAACAAGAATGACAGAGAATACTTATCTTGATGATGGAGTTGTCCTGCAACTAGCTATGTCGCTACAACGTTCCACCCAACCATAGGCAAGTGTGTTCATTAATCTCTCAACACCACTACCACCCCCAAGCTGGGCATGATTTCGATAAGGAACTAGGGAACAACGAGCTCACACATAGCCAACAAACATCAAAACATAGTCAAACCAACCTACAGTTGGGTTTCTCATACTGTCAAAGAAATGACTCACACCTGGTCAAATGCACACCAAGACTCAACAAAGCCAACTAACAGTTGGGCTTATCAGGATTCTAAGGCAATGAAAATCTCTAGAATTGTTAAGCTAGTGAGCTCAACCATAGAGCTATAGACACCTTATACACCATATCTATCCATCTTGGAATTCCAAAATACCTACACACCCAACACAAGGAAGTATTCCCTTCATTGATACATAGTTCCCTCAGGCCATACCTTCCCTTCTAGTGGTCTTCAGGTTGTGCAGAAAGGATTTTCCAGCCCCTCTTGATCTGTCTGTAAGGTTCCTCTCTTCACTAGGTTTATTATCCAATTCTGGGCCTCTTCCACTCCTAAGTATTCAGACCAAAGAAGGGATGCACATTACTACAACCCACAATGAAACTCAAGAACACAGGATTCACTCTATAACACAGAGACAACAAGGTTTACTTGCATACGACAATTTCACTTAGAAAAACACTGCAGAACCACACGTCCATGACTCAGGAGAAATCAGGAATGAACAAATGGTGAATGAGAGCATGAATAATGAATCATAATGAACGCTAAGGAACAACAAAACCTTCCCCGATTGAGGAAATACAGACTGACACACATCACGTGCTTCCCTGCATCAGAAGCAAGAATGGTGCTGATTCCCAGCCTGCATACTTGTGGGATTGATCATACACACAATCAGAATTCCATGAGGTTTGCTCTTCCTAAGGCATTAACTACCTCAACCAACTTCTAGAAGAAATGAATGATTAAGGACATAGGAAAAAAAGGTCACCGAGGGTTCATGGGTTTCCCCATTGACATCTGGTCACATCCTATTGGATCAGGGGGTTTGACTAACTCCCCTCCCTATTCTTTGTGAAATCATGCCCCCATATCTTTCACATTGCAATCTCGTAGCTAACTGTTATATTTTATTAATTTGTACATTTACATGATATTCAAAAACATGTTGTGCTTGACTTAGCACCATAACCATAGGCATCGACCTTGATCACCTATATACAAAATAGCAAATCAATGGAAGGTATTTGGCCTTTCTCTCCTCACCATGATTTAATTACAATATATACATCATGTACAATTTCAATACCATGGAGTCAAAACCAGGGCACACATTCCCCTCCCCCTTGGGGTCAAAACCAGGGTATTACATTACTAGTCCAAAAACTAGTCTAAAATAAGTGTTGTAGGAAAAACAATTATATCTAAAGCATGAAAGATCCTAACTGAGTGAGACATGTTTCATAAAAAATAATATGGACCCTGATATATTGGGTAGAAATTTTAGAATCACAATTGAAAAATTGAACATGTGGCACATTGTACACTCTCTTTCTTTTGAGAAGGATAAAAATAACAAGTGTTGGAAAAATTGTCACAACTTTCTTAAATGGAAAATCCAAAATCAATGAAACCTGTGGAATTTGAAATAGGAAATGTGAGGATACCATAGAATGATATTTCAAACTCAAAGAATATGAAATTGTAGGGTTAATTTAGTTGGAAGGTTAGGCAACAATTCAGTCTTCAAATTAGGGTTTGAAAAAGTACACCATTTTAAATTTGAATAAATTTTAGTAGAAGGATATATTTGAGTTGAATCCAAAGTGTGATATCTATTTATATTGATCAAAATGCTACAAAAAGGTGATGGAAAAAATCATACTACAATCAAACCCCCATAGGATTCATCCCTGACCTACGATGAAAGTGAAGACCTATCTTTTTTGGTGTCCAAGTTGGAAGATATGATTAAGGGGGTTGTGAAAATGAGTGATCTAATTAATTTAGAGGATAAGACTACGAGACAGATGGATAATAATATCAAGGATTATATGAATACGATTTATAATCTCATACAAAATTAAAAAGAAAATCTCCTTACATGTGATAATGTGTCTCGGGGTATTCATGAAGATAAAGATAGTGTCAAGCAAGTAAACCTTGGATTAAAGTCCTCCTTTCTTAACATGTTACTATGGATTTAAGTCATCCTTGCATTGAGGTCAACCTTGCTTAAAAGTCTACTATGGATTGAAGCCACCCTTGGATTGAAGTCAACCTTAAATGTGAAATTCATCTATGGAATGAAGTCAACATTTCTTAAAAGTCAACTATGGATTGAATTCAACCTTACTTAAAAGTAAACTATGGATTGAAGAGACCTTTGGATTGAATGTGACCTTGCTTAAATGTCAACCTTGGATTGCTTTCAACCTTGTATTGAAGTCTATCTTGGATTGAATCCAACCATGCATTGAGTCCAACCATGGATTGAGGTAAAACTTGTATTACAGTCAACCTTGGATTAACATCATCGATAGACCGAAGCCAACCAGGACTTGAAGTCAACCATGGCTTGAGTTCCACCCTGCTTAAAAGTCAACTATATTTTGAAGTTAAATATGTATTTAAGTTAACATTGGATTGAAGTCAATTATGGGATGGATTGAATGTTTGATTGAATTTAACCTTTCTTAAAAGTCAACTGTGGATTGAATTCAACCATGGATTAAAAATGTGGTTGTGGTTTCTTAATATGGTCAAACAATGGTTGGCCAACTTTGGATTGAAGCCAATCTTTGATTTCAGTCAACCATGGTTAAAATTCAAATATGGATTGAAGTCTACCTTAGATTGAGTTCAACCATGGATTGAATTCAACGTTGGATTGAAGTCACCCTTGGATTGAAGTCACCATTGGATTGAAGTCACCATTGCATTGAAGTTGAATTCAGCTAAAGTTTGAGTGATTTAATAAAAAGGTATGGTCCCCAAGAGGTATCTAACTCCCTAATATTGACATGAAGAATTTTAGTGGAAGTGACCCCATAACATGGATATTCTAGATGGATAAATTATTTGATATACACAAGGTTCCAAATCTCGAAAAGGTATCTATTCCATCTTTATATTTAGAACCTGAGCAGTTTATGGAGTACCAATGGATTTGTGAATGCAAAAACAACTCCAATATCTCTTAGTCCATTTTTATATAAGAATTGATATCATATCATAATGATGTTAATAACAATTCCTTCTTTACACAATTGATAAATCTAAGAAAAAATGATATAGTATGTGAGCACATTCAATAATTTCAAATTTTGAGTACCAAAGTGGATGGAATACCAAATGATAAATTGTTTGACCTCTTTATGGCACTTTGAAGGATAACATCCAACATGAGGTACACCTCTTTGAACCAACATCCTTAATAGAGAAATCTTTCATGGTGGTAGGGAAGGTTTAGAGTAAAAATACATCTATGGATACTAGAAGGACCACCTCTAACACATATAGAGAGAATAATGTTCCTTCTTCTATCCCATGTCAAAGGTTGACACCTCAACAACTGGATGAAAGAAGAGAAAAAGTTATATTCTTTAATTGTGATAACAAGTATAATAAGGGACATAAGTGTGGTGAGAAGAAATTATTCTACATAGATTGTGAAGAGGAAGAAACAATAGAACATGAACCATATCAACCTAAAGAAATAAAATATTTTACTCTTGAAGATATTAATCCCACCATTTCTTGTCATGTATTGGATGAAATTAACACTCCTCAACCTATAAATATTGAAGGATATATCAAAAAGAATTTTAGGTAACAATGTTATTTGATTCTAGTAGTGTACTCATAATTTCCTTCATTGTAAATTGGCCAAAGTTCTCAATTGCTTTGTATATCGAGCACTAGAGTTTTAGGTAATGATTGCATATGGAGGAACTATCAACTGCTAAGGGAAATTCCATAATATCAATCTTACAATAGGGGAATCTGTATTGAATTGTCCAATGATTTCTATCCCAATGGGCGGCGCTAATGTTGTATTAGGGGTTCAATGGTTACAATCATTGGGAACAATGGATTTTAGTTTTCAAGAAATTTTCATGATATTATCATGGGAAGGAAAAGTATTTTAGTTAAGGGGTATCACAGGGAAACAAGGCAAGGTTATAAGCTCTAATGGTATGACAAAATTGTTGAAAAAGGGACATCAAGGTGTAATTACACAATTATGCTCACTAGATGTTTAAACATCTAAGTTTCCTATTCCCTTGGATATCGAAAGGGCCATTTAGTAAGCATTCCAAGGTATTTGAAGATATTTCAAAAGCTCTTCCAGTTACTCAAGATTTTGATCATGTTATTCACTTAATTTCAGGGAGTGATCCTCCTAAAATCATACCTTAGAGATACCCCTATGGACATAAGAATGAAATTGAGCATATGGTTGAAGAAATGTTAGAGACAAACATAACTAAGCCTAGCCAAAGTTCTTAATTTGCACCAGTGGTATTGGTACACAAGAAGGAGGGATCATGGAATATGTGTTCAGATTATAGAGAACTCAATAAAATCACTATTAAAGATAAGTTTACCATTGTCATCATTAACGAATTGTTAAATGAACTACATAGAGTAGTTTACTTCACAAGAAATGGATCTTCGTTCATGGTATCATATTAGAATGAAGGAATAAGACATCCCAAAAACAACTTTCATAACTCATGAATACCATTATGAATTTCCAGTCATGCCCCTTTGGACTTACGAATTCTCCTACGAATGCACCTTCCACATTTCAAGTTTTAATGAATTCCATTTTCAATCCCTTCCTTCGAAAATTTGTGTTAGTAGTTTTTGATGATATACTAATCTATAGAAAATATTGGGAAGGACATGTTCAATATGTTGACATGGTGCTACAACTATTAAAGGAGCAACAACTATATGTAATACCTTTCAAATGTTTCTTTGGGGTAAATGAGGTAGACTTATAGCTTGTGATCTTTGACTAAATGAAAACAATCCTTAGTAACATTTAGTAAGTAGAACATAAAACATTGAAACATAAAATTCAAAAACCTAAATGAAAAGTCAACGTGTTTGCCAAGTTGAAAGTTGAAACTAGATTAGAAGAGTAGTTTAATCTAATTTAAAGCATTATAAAATTTGATGTACAATTGAAGCATCATAAATTTGAATGAAATTTTGTTACATCAAATAACTAGATATTTTGTTTTTTTTGCAATATCCCTTAGTGAAAATTTGTTAAATCACCAATTTGGCTTCAAAGCTAAAAGCCTAATGAATTTGACAAGTTGCCACATTTTGCAAAGTTTGAAATACTTTAGAACTGATACATGAATCCACTGAAACACTTCCCATCTACTAGCAAAAAAAAACAATCGTATATTTTCATAAATCTTTTGTATTGGGTGTTACCTTCTTCTAGATATTTCCATTGTCATTTCCGTGGCAGACTTGATGTTCATATATCTATAAAGTGATATTAGAACCTATCATGTAAATCAATAAAGTTCGTTTGAATACACAAAAAGTAGAAAACAATAGTAAATAGCATTTGAACAATTTTGCAAATCTATGCTAACATTTTGTTTTGTTTGTTACAACATCTATGGTTCTATTTTTCCATAAAACTATTTAGAAAAAAAACCTATATAGGAAAACAATGTACATATATCTTTAGTTCACAAGAAGCTATTTATTATAAAGTCTATAAGATGCAACTCTGGGAACATAAATAAAATAGGGAAACAGGGAAACAAATTCAAATTGCTACATTTCCCATACGAAAACATTATTACATTGATTTGTGAAGTATTAAATTAAAACCCAAAATTGATATACATAAAAATATTTTACATTGATCATTAAAAATAAGGAATTATCAAAATGCACCTAGGAAAACATTGTACATATATATTTAATTCACAAGAAGCTATTTATTACAAAGTTTATAAGCTGCAACTATAGGAACATAAATAAAATAGGAAAAGGCAAACAAATCCAAATGGATACTTTCCTATAGGAAAGCAATTGCATTGATTTGTAAAGTTTTAAATTAAAATCTTAAAATTGATATACTTAAAAATATTTTACAGAAAATAAGAAATTATCAAAATGCACAAAAATCAAAAGACTACCCTACATCCGTCTCCTCGCTCATCATGCCAATGCGACACCATAAACGCTAAGAAGGGAGCCAAAACAAAAACATTCCTCCCCAAAATGAAATAAAAACAAATGCCAAAAGACCATTAAAATCCCAAGCAATGAAGAAACAACGGACAAATACCAAAACAACCCTAAACCCCTAGGCAATGAATGAAGACATGATAGACCAGGCATCATGCCGCATCCACATAATGAAAAAAAAAATATGGCATGGATCGTAATCAACTGAGTAAGCTAAACTCTAGATCAATTGTATTTTTGTCCGTAAAATTTTCCTTAATTTAGGGAGAGAATTTTTGGTAGAATTACGATTTTAGTTATTGAAATTACAATTTTAGTTGCAAAACTGAATTCAGCATTCTGGATAACCTAGAAAACACTCTAATTATACAATTTCAACAAACTATTTAACTACAATTTTTACCTAATTTTAATCCAAATTTTCATTAAAAAAATAATGCAAATTATCTAAAGTTTAACTTACTTCGCCATTTACTGGTGCATAGGGTTGGAATTTCATCTTATATTTACCTTTCAGACCAATTTTTTTTTACGTTTTGAATGTTTATCTTCCTTGTCGTACAACGTTTTGATGAAAAAATGACCTTTCATCAATGAAGTTTTATTAAGAAAAATAAGCCTTCAGAAATAAAGCTTTATTAAAAAATTTAAGCACACTACATGGCTGAGTTTGCATTTTTCCTTCCAACAATGTGCCTGGTCCAATAGTCTTCCAGTTGAAAAGAGAGACTGCATTCATTTGCCTTTTGCTCATGTCTTCCATAGTAAGCTACTGAGGTAAGCCATCTCCAATCGATGACGGCCCATCCTATTAGAATGAATATGACTTGCATAATCGTTATGATGAATTTCAACCAAAGTGCAGGATAGCATTGCAACTTTACCTTGGGACCTAGGACAATCCATCCTATGATTGAACTTAAAATGCAAACATTAACTACCAGTGCAGTGGATGAGGCTAATGCTGACCTGACTATTATTGATCCAGGATAGCATGCACGCGCACAACCCACGATTTCAGTACTTGATCTTTTACTCCCTTCCATTAACTGTTCTCTGTAGGTTCTCCAAGAAAAATGGGAATTTTTTGAGTAGTGATATTCCGGATGATTTTACTTGCCATAGTTGCAGAGATGAGGAGGAGAATAAGCCATATGAGCATTATCGAGGTTATCGCACCAGATATGAAGAACGGAATCTCGTTAACTTGCAGGCTTTTTTCCAAGACCACTCTAGACTTAACATGACTGTTTTGTACACTGTTAAGCTCGTAGAAAATGTCGATGAAGACATTTAATCTTATAGCTTCTATTTTGGTACATTTCTCCTGAGGGTCAGGACGGGCCATTCCTGGCAAGAAAAACGCTACCAACACACATAGCATTACCTTGCTGCTTTGTATCATAAACAAATTATTCTTAACTATCTCATTATCAACTAGCCTTGAACTTTTGAAGAACTTATCTACTAAACCACTCTGGTTTTTGACAGTTTATTATCTAGATAGTGAGAGCACTTAGGACGAGAGCTCTCCCCGGAACCCAATGAGCTCCTTTCTTATATGTCTTTCGCAGGTCTACAACAAGAAGCATAATGAAGGAAAATGCTACTAATAAAAAGCCCACTAGTTTGGCATAATCTTCAATGGCGAGGCCTGGGAGTGTTGCCCCGACCTTGAGATATGCCACACATTACAGGAAGTCTGATGGCCTTGAAAGACAATGGTGGTCTGAGTTTATGGTCGAGACTCACACCACTACCAGAGTATAAATCAGGTTATGGGTATAAGTCGTAGGCTGTAGCTACAACCCACTAGCATATGTTTATTGGCGATCGTCATGATTCAACACATACTAATACACCAAATATAAAAAAAATGTCGAATTCAGTGTTCACACAGCCGCATTCAATGGCATTCACTGCCATTAACCATTGGGCCATGGCAAATTGCAATGAGCATTTAATATTTCAGGTGGATGGTGCACCCTGCGAGCATACCAGGTGGACATTAGGTGGACATTACTAATGACCTAGACCTGGTTTGGAACTTAAAATTTAGAGATATAATGATGTTTTTATAAAAAATTAAACCGTTTTTTTGACGTTTTACCAAACACTTCAACCATTTAACAAAATGGTTTTGGCAAATTTTTACCCAGAAAAATGTTCAAAAACAAGTAAATGCCCGTCAAATTCAAATTCCAACTCTTCTGGCGCATATCCATCCCCTTGTTCGACACGCAGTTGAAGACCAAACCCTGTCGCTTGCCTAAGTCCACTACCCATGCGAGGGGCACATTCCACCATGCCGTCCAAGCCGACGTCACTATGCTAGCCAACTAGTCCACTTGATTAAAAATTGATATTTTCAATAAATATTTAATACCACCACATTACAATACTATAGCTTAAAAAAAAAAAAAAATCTAATGCTGAGGGTACGGTCAAACTACTCACCAATTATGATCACTAAATGTCCCACGACAAAGTAAATTACTATTTTTTAAAGATTAAATATATATAATAAAATATTATTTGATTAAATATATATATATAATATTATGATGTTTTTTTAAATAAGTTTTAGTTAACTAGGTTATAAAAATTTTGTTTTATATAGGAGTAAGGTTATGTAATATGCTATTTTTATAAACAAAATACATATTATATTGGTTTAAAAAAAAATTATATTGATTTTATTTTAAAATTAGATATATTAGTATTAGATTAAATATTTTGATTTGTGATTTTGTTTAAATGGGTAAAAAGAGTTACACCTAAAAGATTGGATTTTTTTTTATGTTTGTCATTAATTTATTTTGAAATAATATCAAGTTTATTTAGTCAAATTCTTTATTTTATGGAGTAGTACAAATTCATATACTAATGAGTATGATTATGAGTAAGAAGTAATTACATAACCAACATAGATCCTTCTTAACTTGGCTCTACCAAGTGCTCATGAGTAAGAAGTAATTACATAACCAACATAGATCCTTGTTAACTTTGGCTCTACCAAGTGCCGAGAGGGAATCTATACAAGCCTAATTGTCAACCTCAAGGGATTTGATCTCTCTAGAAATTCTATGTATATTTATATAAGTGTATTTTACAATTTAACCAATTTAAATTGGGAACAATATGTGCTTGGTTTCTCAAATTTTTAATATATTTAGTTTTTGGAGACAACTAATGCCAGAACAATGTGACAAACATCATTGAGATATATATTATTATAGATTTATTTAAATAATTTCATATATATAAACTAGCATAGATCTATCTTAAAAGAGATTTACCAAAAATTGAGAGCTAGTAGATTTGTGGAGATACAAATCCTTTTTTAGAGTGTAAATGTTGAGGAAGCACTTTATATATGTATAATTTTAACTTTAATTTTGTAATTTTAAAAGTTAAATTTCTTACACACACATCCTTCCTGCTGAAGCATATATACATAATTCACAACAAAACAATTTATTTATCTCTATATTAATAAAATAAATACAATATTAAAATAAAATGTTCATCCTTATATAGATTGCACCAATTTAATTATATAGTTGATTTTGTAATGGAATAAGTTTTTATTTTTATTTTAATGTATGCTAAAAGGTATACTCTTTAATTTTATAAAAACCTTTTTTTTTCTAAAGCAAAACTTATACAATAAACTATATTAAAAGATGTATGATGCCGTCCTATAAATTTATAATTACTTGAACAAAAAAATATGGTTCAAAATTTTCATGCTTCCAAGTAGCCACAATTTTATTCTTTGTTTATATATATATATATATATATATATATATATATATATATGAGCTACATCATTACTTTTTGTGATCAAATTGTTTGAGGTGTAACCTTTATTTAAACATAGAGGTTTGCATCTCATGGGATTTGATTTTTCTAGACCATTAGTAGAATTAAAGCTAAGATAAGAATATACTGTTTATAATTATAAATTCCATAATTAAATGTTAGTGGTACATTACATGTTTTTTAAAATTGATCTTTACTTGCATTTTTCTATGTTTTTTCTTTATAAATCAAACAAAGAATCTTTTCCATATAGTTATATAACAATTAACTCAAAATGACATTTTCTAACCATTTCCAATTGTATAAGGTTATACAATCAATACTGAAATATTAGAATATTTATAAGACATAGTTGTATAACAATGATCTCAAAATGACATTTTCTAACCATTTCTAATTATATAAAGCTTTACAATCAATCCTGAAATATTGGAATATTTAAATAAAATAACTTGTGATTATTTTAAATTTGAAATTACATTTACTAATTTATACTCACAAATGACACATAGACATTGACACCTACATCTCAAAATGTGAACAACGAATACATACCAAATTGTTAAGGTACATTTTGCAATGAGTCTTACATTGAAAGTACCCAAAAATTATTGAGAATTTTTTTTCCACTTACAATGAGTGTGCACAAACTCTCATAATAAAATCAGCTTAAATCGGTTTAAAAAAAAAACAAACTCTCATAAGAGGGAATAACAAAACATACTTTTACTATTTTGTATGGCACATAAGGATAGCCATCTCGTTTGACATTATTTTCTAATGCATTATGTACCAACAAATCCTTGATATTTTTTTTAATCTTTAAGGTTAATCATCCCTTCAAAAATACTTTGAAAAGCTTCCAATGATGATCCACTCCATTAATTATCTTTACTTGATCAGGATGTAAAGCACAAGTAAAGGGATCAGTTACACTCAAACTAAGGCTATGGATTAATAGGGCATGTAAGAGCATTGCAAACCCTGTAGTAGACATAAAAGTCAGCTGATTGCATAATGATTGCCCTTTCCACTTCTGGTTATTGCATATTGGTTTCCCTTTCCACTCCTGCCCATTCCAGTATGCTTAGACTTTGAACAAACAAACATGCCTTATGACAAACCGTTAAAAACTTCAATGCAATTGGATCACTTATATTTTTTTTACGAGTAGGTTTCCATTGAGCCATTAAAACTTTGCAGATATTGTCAACAAACAATTTTTCATACATAGAGTTTGGGGTACCGTTGGAGCTTTATATAAGTTAGAGTATGTCAGTTGGTCATGTGCTGTTCATGAAAATTGTGTTCTCAACTGCATCAAATGCATGACATGATTGCTTCAGGCCCGTTTCTGGGATGGTAACGGAAATGGCATCCTTGGCCCACATGACCGAACAATCATGCTTTTGGCGTAATTTTTTTAAAATTAATTTTAAAATTAAAATTAAAATGTTTACGCGCATAAGCTTAATATTATTTCACATGCAAGAGTGGAGTGGGTTTTATGATTTTAATTTTTTTAATACAGTATCATTCTAGAATCACAGTCTAGAAAATCCAGTATCATTCTTCCGATCGGCTTTAACCGATATATTGCCACACAGCTATTTTAAATTGGCGACACATCTATTTGCCTTCTGCTGTAGAACTCAGGCGGAGAATGATCGATTATATACAGCTATTTCGACACAGCTATTTTAAAATTGGAGACACAACTATCTGCCTGCTGTAGCACTCAGGTGGAGAATAATGGAGTTGGCGAGATTTATAATTATCCTTGAAATTGTAATTAAGGTTGCAATTTTTCTCTGTGGGTGATTTATAATTATGCTTGAAATGTCTCATTTATCCTTTGATGTTACTAATTCTCAAAGAACAAGAGTTGAAAAAGGGTTAATTCAGTTGGAAGGTCAAACAACAATTTAGTATTCAAATTAGGGTTTGAAAAAGTATTCCATTTTGAATTTGAATAAATTTTAGTAGAAGGATATATTTGAGGTGAATCCAAGGTGTGATATCTATTTATATTGATCAAAATGCTACAAAAAAGTGATAGAAAAAATCATACAATAATCAAACCCCATAGGATCCATGTTTGACTTATGATGAAAGTGAAGACTTATCTTTTTGGGTGTCCAAGTTGGAATATATGATTAAGGGGGCTGCAAAAATGAGTGATCTAGTTAATTTAGAGGAGAAAATTATGATCATATGGATAATAATATCAAGGATTATATGAATAGGATTTCGAATCTCATATAAAATTAGAAGGAAAATATCCTTATAGGTGATGATGTGTCCCAGGGTACTCATGAAGATAAAGATAATGTCGAGGAAATCAACCTTGGATTGAATTCATCATTTCTTAACATGTTACTATGGATTTCAGTCAACCTTGCTTAAAAGTATACTATGGAGTAAAGCCACCCATGGATTAAAGTCAACCTTACATGATATTCATCTCTGGAATGAAGTCAACATTACTTAAAAGTCGACTATGGATTGAATTCAAACTTACTTAAAAGTAAACTATGGATTCCAGACACGTTTGGATTGAAGGTGACCTTACTTAAATGTCAACCTTGGATTGTCTTCAACCTTGTATGGAAGTCTATTTTGGATTGAGGCCAGCCATGGATTGAGGTCAACATTGTATTAAATTCAATCTTGGATTAACATCAACTATGGACCGAAGTCAACCACGACTTGCATTCAACCATGGATTAAAGTCCACCTTGCTTAAAAGTAAACTATATTTGAAGTTAAATACGTATTTAAGTTAACATTGGATTGAAGTCAATTATGGGTTGTATTGAGCCTTTGATTGAATTCAACCTTGCTTAAAAGTCAACTATGGATTGAACTCAACCATGGATTAAAAATGTGGTTGTGGTTTCTTAATATGGCCAAATAATGGTTGACCAACTGTGGATTGAAGTCAACCGTGGATTGAAGTAAACCTTTGATTTAAGTAAAATATAGATTGAAGTCTACCTTAGATTGAAGCCAACCATGGATTGAATTCAATGTTGGATTGAAGTAACCCTTGTATTAAAGCCACCATTGGATTGAAGTGAGTTATGGATTGAAGTTGAAGTTAGCTAATGCTCGAGTGATTTAATAAAAGGGTATGGTTCCCAAGAGGTATATAAATCCCTAAGATTGACATGAGGAATTTTGATGGTCATAGTGACCCCATAACATGGATATTCTCGATGGAGAAATTCTTTGATATACACCAACTGCCAAATCTCGAAAAGGTATGATCTATTCCGTCTTTATATTTAGATCCTCAGCAGTTTATGGAGTACCAATGGCTTTGTGAATGCAAAAAAAACTCCAATATCTCTTAGTCTATTTTTATAGAAGAATTGATATCATATCGTAATGATGTTAATGCCGATTCCTTATTTACACAATTGAAAAATCTAAGAAAAAACCGTCAAGTAAGTGAGCACATTTAATAATTTCAAAAGTTGATTATCAAAGTGGATGGCATACCAAATGATAAATTGTTGGACCTCTTTATTGGAACTTTGAAGGATAACATCCAGCATGAGGTACGCCTCTTTGAACCAACATCCTTAATAGAGAAATCTTTCATGGTGGCAAGGAAGGTTGAGAGTAAAAATATGTCTATGGCTATTAGAAGGACCACCTCTAACACATATAGAGAGAATAATGTTCATTTTTCCAACCCATGTCTAAGGTTGACACCTCAGCAACTGGATAGAAGAAGTGAAAAAGTTCTATTCTTTAATTGTGATATAAAAAGTATAAGAAGGGGTCCATAAGTGTGGTGATAAGAAATTATTCTACATAGATTGTGAAGAGGAAGAAACAAAAGAACATGAACCATCTCAAGCTGAAGAAATAGAAGATATTACTCCCACCATATCTTGCCATGTATTGGATTGAATTCGCACTCCTCAAACACTAAATATTGAAGGATATATCAAAACGAAAAAGGTAACAATGTTAATTGATCCTAGTAGTACTCATAATTTCATTCATTTTAAATTAGCCAAAGTTCTAAATTGCTTTGTATATCGAGCACCAAAGTTTTGAGTGATGATTGCAGATGGAGGAAATATCAATTGCTAAGGGAAATTCCATAATATCAATCTTACCATGGGGGAATATGTATTGAATTTTCCAATGATTTCTATCCCAATGGGTGGTGCTAATGTTGTATTAGGGGTTCAATGGTAACAATCGTTGGGAATAATGGCTTTTAATTTTCAAGAACTTTTCATGATATTATCATGGGAAGGAAAATAATTTGAGTTAAGGGGTATCACAGTGAAACAAGGTAAGGTTACAAGATTTAATGGTATGACACATTGTTGAAAAAGGGACATCGATGTGTAATTGCACAATTATGCTCATTAGATGTTCAAACATCTAAGTTTCCTATTCCCTTGGATATCCAAAGGGTCATTGATAAACATTCCAAATTATTTGAAGATATTTCAAAAGGTCTTTGAGTTACTCAATATTTTGATCATGTTATTCACTTAATTTCAGGAAGTGATCCTCTTGACATCAAACCTTAGAGATACCCCTATGGCCAGAAGAATGAAATTGAGAATATGGTTGAAGAAATGTTAGAGACATACGTAATTAATCTTATCCAAAGTTATTACTCTGCACCAGTGGCATTGGTACACAAGAAGGAGGGATCATGGAATATGTTTCTAGATTACAGAGAGATCAATAAGATCACTATTAAAGATAAGTTTACCATTATGTTCATTAATGATTTGTTAGATGAAATACATAGAGTAGTTTACTTCACAAAAATTCGATATTCGTTTAGGGTATCATCAGATTAGAATGAGGAATGAGACATGCTAAAAACAACATTCATAACTCATGAAGGCCATTATGAAATTTTGGCCATGCCCTTTGGACTTACGAATGCTCCTATAGATGCACCTTCCACATTTCAATGTTTAATGAATTCCATTTTCAAGCCCTTAGAAAATTTGTGTTAATATTTTTTGATGATATACTAATCTATAGAAAATCTTGGGAATAACATGTTCAATATGTTGACATGGTGCTACAACTATTAAAGGAGCTGTAATATCCCCCTCTGCATACCTTAAATACCTTGTAATTATGAATGATTATTGTACTGGTTTGGGTGAGGAGCTCAAGGCCAAGGCTCCACCACCAAACCTTGTAAGTTATATGGTTAAAATTCTTATTGATAAAAGGTAAAGTAATGATATGAAAAGACAATAACTAAAAAAGAAATCCAAGAAATACACTTTGGTGTCATGGGCATCGTAAGGGGGAAGGAACACTATACGCTCACTTGAACGAATTACTTAGGTGTCCTATATAAAAAAATCTATAGCTTTATATACTATAACCAGTTAATGGTTGGGCTTAAGTGTGCCATTAGATGACATTCAGAATAACCTACCCATAAGAAAGGGTTAAGTATAGTATTCATCGAATGAATACTATAAATCATATTACGGTCCATGTACAGTCTGAAAGATGTAGGGATTAAAGGACCTCAATATACCTACACCACAAAAGTATTATGATGGAATAAAACCATAAAAAGTGCGTGTATGCTTGATAGACCTTAACGGTTATGTGGTCACTCCTAAATAACTTCTCTCACCGAACCTCCCCTTATTCTAGAATTCGAATACTTTCAGGTCTTGTTCTAGACACGATGATGGGTTTATACTTAAGTAAGTCAAGTTGTCCAGGGCACTACCTTTGAATTTAAAGGAGTTTTTGTTAATTAGATTCTTACCCAAAAATCATGATAGATTTGGGTTCCTCTAATAATTAACACCCGCTCACTGTTTTGACGCAGTAATAACTACACCACAAAGATAACCGCCTAGATAATTAATCTCTTACCTTGGGGTTCCAAAACGCAGGGCTCAAACCTAGCTTTATGTCGAGGCTAGCTAATCCAACTTGACTTATCTCAAATAACCCTTCTTACAAAGGAAATGAATTTTAACTATTTAAATATAGAAACAGGTCTTATCCTCCACACCATCCATTGCTTTGATATTTGCTCGAAAGAAGGAAGGGTGTTGGCTTGGATCATGGGCATGCAAAAAAACTCGGCAGCCATGACCACGATTTGGGGCAGATGGTTCGCCAGAATCACAAGGAAATGGTTGAAACCTCTGGCAAGCGGCAACAAACATACTATTCATGGAAAGCTAGACCAATAGATGGAAGGATGCGTTACTGAATAAAGAGGTATTTATTTATTTATTTATAGGGGGAAATAGCAGGCAAAGGGGGAGAGCTCCTCATGGGATTAGTTATTCATGAACTTGGCATATGGAGATGTTACACACCTCTCTGCGTTCTGAGGAGGGGGCTCTGCGTGTTGAGGAACAATGCATCAACGTTTGATCTCTGCGTTCTCCTTATAAAAGGATCTCTGTACTGGATGGAGAATCTCAGGTGACCCTCAGTTTATCAGTTCAGAAAGGCAACAATGTGAGAGAGACAAAGGGAAAACGTAGTTATCTCTTGCTACTTACCATGGCGCCCCTACAATGCGTGTCTATCACTTTCACCCCACTTCCTCCATGTGCAATCGAGGATTTGAACTCAGACTTGCATTCCTTTTGGATCCCCACACAACCATGTGTCGGTAAGTAGATATTCTCCCTTGGACTCACGCTAAACCCTAAGTGATAGAGGGACTGCTTAGTTCTTTATGTTGAAATGTCGATTTAAATGGGTAGGAAAAATCGAAGGAAGAAACCCCAGTGTGTCTTGTAGACAGTGAATTTCTTTAAATCGTTTGAGGAAATGCGTCTTGGATGACAATTTATTACTGTGCGAGTGGAAGTGGGAGTATACCTATGACAAGAATGACCTTGAATTCCTACATATGCCTTGTCTGGTGAAGCGTTCTGATTTTGAACCCCATCATCTGATGCCCAAAACCTACGTGTGCTTAAGATGTTGATCGACTTGATTATAGACTCCTTGTTGTTTTTTCAAAGCCCGTGTGTACATATTTTTAAGGAGAAGATCTAATATTTAACTCCAAGGTTGATCTCTATACATATGTGGAGGATCGATTTGATCTGAACCGCTTACTTGAATTTAGATCCTGCATACATCTATATTGAGGAATTGATTTGATTCTTTTAACTTCGTCGTTGATTTCTAGCCCTGCCTATGTATTTTATTGGGTAGAGTGATTTGAGTATGAATATCAAAGTTGACCCTTGCCTGTGTATTTTATTGGGCAGAGTGATTTGATTAGGAACATCAATGTTTCCCCTGCCTGTGCATTTTTATTGGGTAGAGCGATTTGGTTATGAACACCAACGTTGACCCCCTGCCTGTGTGTTTTTATTTGTGTAGAGTGATTTGATTCTGAACATCAACAATTTGATCTCCCGAGGGACAGTTATTTTTCAGGAACGTTGTGAATTCGGAGCTATGTTCTACTCTTGATGAGGGTGTGTCATTGTTGGCCAAAAAATCTCATCCTAGCTAGGGTTGGTCCGTTTGGACTAGGATATATATGTAGTGATCTGCTAGAACTAGATATGTATTTTTTATGAAGTAAGTATAAGTTACGCATAATCTTGTACCTTAATGATATGTTTAGAATACACAAAATGACCTGGGTAAAGGTATTTCAGTAGGGCAAAGTAAAAGATACCTCACTATGTTCGAAAGGGTGAGTTCTATTTCATGAATCCATCTCATAGTACCTCCATGGATATAGTTGGTTTTTACATAGGGTAGATCCTTGTGTGTTAAGGTTTTAAGAAACCACTTGATCTATTGGAATTTTTTCATAGGATATGCATTAAGAAGTGAAGGCACAACCCTATCCTCTATGGGTTAGTGGTTGTGTGATGATAAAAGGAATAATAAAAAGAAAGTTTTCAGTCTTGAGTCTACACATGGTTACAAACAATATTTTCTTGTTATGTTGGTACATCTAGGTTCAAGGGTTTACTTAACTATGTTCTGTTAGTAAATAGTTTAGAGATACTCTCGCTGAGAGAGTCTATGAAGGGAACAAAAAGAAAGTATGGCAACAAGGAAGTTACGGATTGTAACTTTTTAATAAAATGAATGTCACAGGACATGACAGTTTTGTGGACATAGGTGAACCACGTACATTTGGCGTCTCCTTTATATTATGTTTTAAGTGTTGCATTTTTCTTGTATTGCTTTTCATGCTTCTCATTTGTTGTGAAACCTTGTCAAGTGATTAAATACTATAGAATGATAATTCAGGAAAGTCATTGGTATAGTAACGATGTCTGATCTGCACACTAGCATTGCTTAAAGGCACTATGATGATGAAATTTTGTGGATAACACCTCTTAAAGGCATGAACAATAATTTTATATGGTATCCAAAACGAATATTATATTATTGATTGAATATTACAGATTGAATAAAGGTATACCTCTTATGATTTCACAAGTTAAAGATAAGAATGGAGAGTCCTCAATTAGCACGTCTTTGCGTAAATGGGATGGCAGGCAATTATATGACTCTGCACCTTTGACAATAGACACATCATGGTTAAAGATTTTGAAATAGCTAATTGTAAATCACCTAGAGGCACATAGTGTAAAAGTTCAGTCAATGTATGTTTGAAATGTGTGAAATGGGTACTTTGTAAAAGTGATAATTTAAGATTGAATATAAGCGCTCCTCTATTGAAAGGAAAACATGTGTATTCAACAATACAATGCATCACGGATACGGTTCATTGGCAAAGTCTTGTTTTTTATAATTCGCATGAGCAAGAATACCATATTACAAGTCAAGCTTTCAAGGCAAGACTAAGCCCTATTAAGGAATGATATTAAAGGAATAGTTTAGGTAATTGTATCAAGGATATAAATTGTTTTAATAGGAATTTTTATTTGGGGATGTTACATGTATGATTTGTGATGATTGTTTATACTTTTGATCTGGTAGACGGTCGAATTATGTGGTGGTAAGGGCTGAAACTTTGAATAAAGTCCCGACTCAACATGTTAAGTACATATTAACTTTTATCTTGTAAAGAGTTTGTGATGATCGATTTTTTTTAACACAATTGATTCATGACGTTTCAGTGATTTGTTCACAATATGTTTGAGTTTGTACCTTTCCATTGGTTGTATTTAATTGAGGATATACTTAGTCTTTCAAAAGATTACAATTTTTGTTTTGTTGACATGGATGTGTTACATATGGTATCGGAGCTAGAGTGATAGCACTCGGGCCTATTTTAGGCTCAACATGAAGTAGAAAGTAAAAAGATGTTAAGACTAACCAATGAAATGACTTTTGTGGATGCATGACAATGATGGATGGGGAGAAACAAGTTGGGAAATATTGTGCTGGGGTTTTACATTCAAGGAAGGGAGGATACTCAACAGATCAGATAGAGATCACTGCGAGGAATTTGGCAAGTGAAAACGTTAAAAAGGGTTTGCAGGTTTTGTAAGTTGGTAATAATACTTCTCTTTTTCCTAAAAATGATTACTGTTTTATATTTGTTGTTGATATCCCTTAGCGGGGGTGAACCCTCTATGCAATATATTTTTGAGGGAATTTAATTGTTCTTTTCAAAGAATATCCAACGTAAATCCTATTTCTCTTTTAGCCGAGAGTGTTTTATGCTAACTTGTTATCAGCTTTCGGAGTGTACTTAACCGAGCAGTCATTTTCCCTTCTTTATGTCTATTTTGGGCATAAAATATTTGACATTTTTATATATCGAATATTTGGTTCAATCTCTTGTCGTGTGTTTAATTTGGTGAGAAGATCTGATGTATGAATACAATATAGATTTGCATTGTTTAACACTCTATACTCTGCAGACTGCATTCCCAGTTGTCATAAGGCTTTAGGAGTATGATCTCCAATGAAAATGCCGTCTGTGTTTTGATTTTTCTTAAAGACCAAATCGATTTGGAATCGATCAACCCTGTATGGTTGGTGCAAATTAGCAAATGGTTGGCTATCGTAAATCACACTTGTGTAAACAATTTTTTTTTGCATTTCATACATAAATCTGTTAGCAGGTGTGTAGATGTTACTCACAGTTACCTTTAGTTTTGCAGGGTAGAGCTGGCAGGTACAAATTAAATTTTGTTACTTGTCCACTGTTACAGCTAGATCGCTACGATTGTTCAGTTGTTATAAGCTTTACAATATCTTGATACACGTGATTGTTTAATTGCCTTCTATATAAGTCATATCTAGACTTCGATGCCTATAAATTCCTTTTGGATTAGAGTGTATTGCGATTTGGTTATGAATTATATACTTTAGATCTAATAACGTTTGATGCCGACTCTTTGTAATGTAGTGTGTGGGCTTGAGTAGATCTAATAAACGTTGCTGTGAAAATTACTGGTAAAACATTAGACTTGCCTAAGGTCTGATAACATGTGTGGGTGTCCAAATTTTACTAATGCATTAATCTGGGTTTGGGGTATATCTAACAAACTTTTGATGGCATTTATATAACGCAAGTGCTTGATGCGTGATTTAGTTTGAGCATATCTAAAGGGAAAGTATCATTTATGAATTATTTTGTGATCCAGATGGAGATCGGTGGACACCCACCTATTCCACTAAATCAAAACAATTGTCCATTGTGGTAGTTACCTAGTTATTTTTCTACAGTTTTTCGGGTCCTAAACTTTTGGGGCTGTTTTGAGGCCCTAAATGACATTTTTTGGAGATTTGAGGCCTAATGGTTGTCATTGGCATGCATTTGGCTGAACCAAAGTTGTAAATATTAGATAGACCTTTCCAACGAGCTATCAAACGCCCAAATCGGAGATCGTATGCAAAAGTTATGACCCTGGGAAGTTGACTGTTCAACTTACCACCTTGGGGCCGCAAAATTTATGACGGTTCATCTTCTAGGGTTACGTTTTGGACTTTTGGGGTTCTCACATTCTCACCCTCATTATTATTGTAAATAGGCCCCTTTGGCCTCATTTTGTATTTTTCAGCTTGGCACGGATGGGCGTAGCATCCACATCTCTTCTCGAAGATAGCTACCACCATTTTAGCAATTATATTACAGTCTATTCTATTTCCGCAATTTAATAGAATATTTGTTTACTGTATCTCTGTTATCTTTGTAAAATGTCTGTTATTATGACTCTGTATCTGTTCTTTCATTTTATTCACACATAAATCCGGATTAGTGGTATCAGAGCAATCTACTCTTTGATTGTTTCTCGATGCATGTCCCCGATGAGGTCTGAGTATAGAGAGTTTGGTTTCGAACTAGTTTCACTTGATCATTCTCGCCATCCCAAACGACCTCCCATGGTAGAAGAAAAGAGAGACGACTAAGAGGAGATCCTATCAAGTCGTTGCTCGAGGAATCCCTCAAGCGACAGACGAACGAGATGATGGATAGTTTCACCCAAATCCTTCTACGAATACCGGCAGTGGCAAGTGCATCTTCAACAAGCAGCCAGTTTGGGGATGCAACTCCCTTCAAGGTACATGTTAACTTTGATATTCCTTTATTTGAAGGAAAAATTGATGCTTATGCCCTAGATAATTGGTTGAATGTTCTAGAAGGGGATTTCTCTGTCCACAATTTTTTCGACAGAGAAAAGATCACCTTTGCGCTCCTTAAGGAAGTCCCCCATGTCCAAAATTGGTGGGGTACTTATTGCGAGCAAAACTCATCAAACGAGTCTATAATGTTTGAAACAAATCCCACTTAGGCCTCTTTAATAGATGCTATCAGGGAATAGTATTACCCTATGGGAAACTATGATGACCAGTACACAAAATGGACCATTTTGCATCAAGAAAGGGACCAGATGGTGTCAGAGTACACCAATAACTTTCATACCCTGTGTACAAAGCTGAGTATCAAGGAATCCAAGCGACACTTGATTCTAAAATATTGCAGTGGTCTACATCAGTACATCCGAACTGAGATGGACTTCCTCGACATCTCTTCACTTGGATTCGCCTATTGGTATGCTGTCAAAATTGAGGAGAAATTTCGACAGAAGAACAAGCGAGACTCTGGACCTATGAATCCACGGTAGAAGCAAGGAAAGGGAGACCCTGGCCCACAGAGCACAGTAAAAGAAAACAACCACCAGTCCTTGCCACAAGCAAATAAGGGGGATGAAAAGACAAAGAAGGACACTGGTAAGTGGTGCGAATTTCATAAAATCCCTTGGCACAACACTGATGAATGTTGCTCAAAGCAGTCATTAGTGGCCAAGATCAATTATTCAGAATCAGATCCTGATTCTGATTCCGAACCCAATGCCATAGCCGCATACAATGGGAGGCAGATCATTGATGTAGACCCCATTACCATTGTTGCTACCACATCGATTCAACTAGAGGATCTTGAAAAGTCAGAGGCAAAGGAGCACCTCTTCCACTCGTAGATGTGGGTGAAGGGAATGCCTCTACATTTTGTTGTTGACCACGGCAGCCAAAAGAACCTGATCTCAGCAGAAGTCATCAAGAGATTGGGGCTTTCGACAACACCACACCCGCAACCTTAAAACATCAGTTTGCTAATCCAAGGACGAGGTATCCACATTACTCGACAATGCCTCTTACCATATGGAATCAAGCATTTCAAGGAAAAGGTACTGTGTGATGTGGCCCCACTTGAAGTCTGTGATGTTCTTTCAGGACAACCATATATGTGGAAGCGTCATGCTGTATAAGAGTCACGACCTCGCAGTGTCATTGTTACTTTGGGAGGAAAACTCTATCGAATACCAGAGACTGTTGTACCTAACAAAGTCTCGCAAGGTAGGAAGATAAGCTCCCACATCAGAAAATTATTCCTCTTCACAATTGCATCTGAAGGAGAACATAAGATCACAGAGACCTCCACACCCTTTGAACAGGGTGTCTCTGCTCATCAGACACAAGAAGAAGATAGAGCCATTGTTTCTTCATCTATTCGAGTACCTCTATGATGCAAGGCCATGCATTCAAGGTGCTCATCCAGAAACAAATCATCCATACAACAATTACATCCTTCTCAGGATTTCAAAGAAAGGAAGCCTCTTCAGTTCAGCAAATGTCGCACCTGGAGATCAACTCAACACACATTTCGAGATACGATATGGGATTTGACGCAATGGAGACCATTGCTTCCTAAGGAGGTAGGATTGATCCAGATGGAGATCGATGGACACCCACCTATTCCACTGGCTCAAAACAATTGTCCATTGTGGTAGTTTCCTAGTTATTTTTCTACTGATTTTCGGGTCCTAAACTTTCGGGGCCGTTTTGAGGCCCTAAAAGACATTTTTTGAAGATTCAGGGCCAAATAGTTTGCAACAAGATACATTTGGTTGACCAAAAGTTGTAAAGCTTAGATATACCTTTCCAACAAGCTATCGAATGCACAAATCAGAGATCGTATGCAAAAGTTATGACCTCGGGAAGTTGACTGTTCAACTTACCACCTTGGGGCCGCAAACTTTATGACGGTTCATCCTATAGGGTTACGTTTTGGAATTTTGGGGTTCTCACCCTTATTATTATTATAAATAGGCCCCTTTGGCCTATTTTTGTATTTTTCATCTTGGCACGGATGGGCGTAGCAGCCACATCTCTTCTCAGAGATAGATACCATAATTCTAGCAATTGTATTACAGTCTATTCTATTTCCACAATTTAATAGAATATTTGTTTACTGTATCTCTATTATCTTTGCAAAATGTCTGTTATTATGACTCTGTATCTATTCTTTCATTTCGTTCACACATAAATCTGGATCATTTTGCTAGATGAATCATTTTGATTGAATGCCAAAGGATAGAGAGTAAGATCTTTACTTAGAAATCATTATAGTTCAGATATTTAAAACTCGGCTTTAATGATCTTGTTGCAGATGTAACGTCTGAGTTTTGAGAAGCTACTATTAATACTTGAAGATGCTAAGTGAATGAACGATGCATAATAGCATGGACTAACTTGCAGGAGTATACGTGGAACTCCACCAATTGAAATGGACTATTTGTTTCAAAAATTCATTGGCTTAAATAAGGGAGATAAAACACCCAAGAATGAGTGTTGTTTTATTTTTATCTTATTATAAATTTCATATTTCGAGGTTTTTATGAAACAAGGATTAACTGTGGATTGTGGTGTTATGTACTGACATTGTAGGGCTTTACTATGATTCTGACCATCTCACGATCAATGTAAGAACATGGATTTTAAATCCACTTGCAATTAAGTGATGGTTTATTCTGAATGAATTATGAGATTGTATGAACCATGCATGCTGGTAAGGGTACAATCACTACAACTTAGGAAATGTTGATTAAATGAATGAAGATTATGTCTGTCAATGGATGTTAATTATATTAACCATGAAGCCAATTTCATGAATCAAGACAATGACAGTGAAGTCATTTTAAGCACCAAAGAATGTGTGTCATAAATAGTCAAAGGTTGTAATTAACATTAAAAATGAATAAGGAAAATACATGCTGTGGGAGCACAATGTTGTTAGGCAAGTGATTGCCGTGTGAGCACGTTGGTGTTAGGCATACATGCTACGGGAGCACAATGTGTTAGGCAAGTGATTTCTGTGTGAGCACATTGGTGTTAGGCATATGATGTGGCAAGAAAAAAATTGATGATCTAACTCTACCCTACTTTCTAGTAGGAAGGAATTCCTGGACTCAAGCGAGGAGGCTTGAGGGGAACCATGTAAGAGTTATGATATCAATATTAATACCTAGGCAAAGCTGGACATCTGGAAGACATGGCGCTGTTTGATGTCACTGAGGACAAAATTTTTGACTAGCTGTCAAAAGGGAGAGTAACCTTAGATATAGCCCGGAAGTCCACACAGGAATTTACAAAAGAACTTCGGGGAGAGTTTGATGATGAACAAAGGTGTTGGGGAATATTTTCATCTCCATGTTATAATGAACGAAAAATGTGTTAATGTTCTAAGTTATCAAACTCGTGAATGTAAGACCTGAGTAGGAAAAAAATCCCTCAAAGGAGTAGAGGAACGGAAATTTTGATGTTCTAAATCGAAATGATGAGAAAATATGAATTATCTATGAGCCAATTACATTATTGATGCAAAAGTGA
Source organism: Pseudotsuga menziesii (assembly GCA_001517045.1). Taxonomy (NCBI): domain Eukaryota; kingdom Viridiplantae; phylum Streptophyta; class Pinopsida; order Pinales; family Pinaceae; genus Pseudotsuga; species Pseudotsuga menziesii. Next base: position 349,404 of record LPNX010891092.1, on the reverse strand, counting down.
ATGTTAGAATATGTTCCATAAATCGCAATTTTGGTATTGCATAAAGGATCCACTGTCCATGGAAACTATATGTTTTGACAAATTGGCGGCTTGCAAAAATTCAGGAAAGGTCGAGGGAAACCAGAACAAGAAAGGCAAAGCAAGAAAAGATGACTCATAAGGAGAAGGAGACTGGCTAAAGACATGAACACCAAGGACGGTGTTATTTTTAAGGGGAGGAGGATGTAACATCCCCCCCTGCATACCTTAAATACCTTGTAATTATGAATGATTATTGTACTGGTTTAGGTGAGGAGCTCAAGGCCAAGGCCCCACCACCAAACCTTGTAAGTTATATGGTTAAAATTCTTATTCATAAAAGGTAAAGTAAGGAGACGAAAAGGCAATAACTAAAAAAAAAATCCAAGAAATACACTTTGGTGCCATGGGCGTCGTAAGGGGGAAGGAACACTATACGCTCACTCGAACGAATTACTTAGGTGTCCTATATAAAAAAAAATATAGGTTTATATACTATAACCAGTTAACAGTTGGGATTAAGTGTGCCATTAGATGACATTCGAAATAACTTACCCATAAGAAAGGGTTAAGTATAGTATTAATCGAATGAATACTATAAATCATATTATGGTCCATGTAAAGTCTGAAAGATGTAGGGATTAAAGGACCTCAATATACCTACACCACAAAAGTATTATGATGGAATATAAGCATAAAAAGTGCATGTATGCTTGACAGACTTTGACGGTTATGTGGTCACTCCTAAATAACTTCTTTCACTGAACCTCCCCTTATTCTAGTATTTGAATACTTTCAGGTCTTGTTCTAGACACGATGATGGGTTTATACTTAATTAAGTCAAGATTTCCAGGGAACTACCTTTGAATTTAAAGGAGTTTTTGTTAATTAGATTCTTACCCAAAAATCATGATAGATTTGGGTTTCTCTAATAATTAACACCCGCTCACTGTTTTGACGTAGTAATAACTGCACCACAAAGATAACCGCCTAGATAATTAATCTCTTACCTTGGGGTTCCAAAGCGCAGGGCTCAAACCTAGCTTTATGCCAAGGATTGCTAAATCAACTTAACTTATCTCAAATAACCCTTCTTACAAAGGAAATGAATTTTAACTATTTAAATATAGAAATAGGTCTTATTCTCCACACCATCCGTTGCTTTGATTTTTGCTTGAAAGAAGGAAGGGTGTTGGCTTGGATGATGGGCATGCAAAAAAACTCGATAGCAATGACCACGATTTGGGGCGGACAGTTCACCAGAATCACAAGGAAATAGGCAAAACCTCTGGCAAGCGGCAATGGCCATACTATTCATGGCAAGCTGGACCAATAGAGGGAAGGATGCGTTACTGAATAAAAAGGTATTTACTTATTTATTTATAGGGGGAAATTGAATGCGAAGGGGGAGATATCCTTAGGGGATTGGGTATTCATTAACTCGACATATGGAGCTATTACACACCTCTCTGCATTCTGAGGAGGGGGTTCTGTGCGTTGAGGAATAGTGCCTCGATGTTTGATCTCTGTGTTCTCCTTATAAAAGGATCTCTGTACTGGATGGAGAATCTCAGGCGACCTTCGGTTTGTCATTTAGGAAAGGTAACAATGTGAGAGAGATGAAGGGAAAATGCGGTTAGCTCTTGCTACTTACCATGGCGCCCCTACAATGTGTGTCTGTCACCTTCACCCCACTACCTACATGTGCGACTGAGGATTCAAACTCGGGCTTGCGTTCCTTCTGGATCCCCACACAACCATGTGTCGGTAAGTAGATATTCTCCCTTGGAATCGTGCTAAACCGTAAGCGATAGAGGGACTATTTAGTTTGTTATGTTTAAATGTTGATTTAAATGGGTATGAAAAATCAAAGGCAGAAACCCCAGCGTGTCTTGCAGACCGTGAATTTCTTTAAATCATTTGAGGGAATGTGTCTTGGATGACGATTTATTACTGTGCGAGTGGAAGTGGGAGTATACCTATGATAAGAATGACGTTGAATGCCTGCATATGCCTTGTCTGGTGAAACGTTCTGATTTTGAACCCCATCATCTGATGCCCAAAACCTATGTGTGCTTAACATGTTGATTGACTTGATTATGGACTCCTTGTTGTTTTTCAAAGCCTGTGTTTACATATTTTTAAGGAGAAGATCTGATATTTAACTCCAAGGTTGATCTCTGTACATACGTGGAGGATCGATTTGATCTGAACCGTTTGCTTGAATTTAGAGCCTGCATACACCTATATTGAGGAATCGATTTGATTCTTTTAACTCCGTCATTGATTTCTAGCTCTACCTGTGTATTTTATTGGGTAGAGCGATTTGAGTATGAATATCAAAGTTGACCCCTACCTATGTATTTTATTGGGCAAAGCGATTTGATTAGGAACATCAATGTTGCCCCTTCCTGTGCATTTTTATTGGGTATAGCAATTTGGTTATGAAGACCAACGTTGACCCCCTGCCTATGTGTTTTTATTTGTGTAGAGTGATTTGATTCTGAACATCAACAATTTGATCTCCCGAGGGACAGTTATTTTTCAGGAACGTTGTGAATTCGGAGCTATGTTCTACTCTTGATGAGGGTGTGTCATTGTTGGCCAAAAAATCTCATCCTAGCTAGGGTTGGTCCGTTTGGACTAGGATATATATGTAGTGATCTGCTAGAACTAGATATGTATTTTTTATGAAGTAAGTATAAGTTAAGCATTATCCTGTACCTTAATGATGTGTTCAGAATACACAAAATGACCTGGGTGAAGGTATTTCAGTAGGGCGAAGTAAAAGATACCTCACTATGTTCGAAAGGGTGAGTTCTATTTCATGAATCCATCTCATAGTACCTCCATGGATATAGTTGGTTTTTACATTGGGTAGATCATTGTGTGTTAAGGTTTTAAGAAACCAATCGATCTATTGGAATTGTGTCATAGGATATGCATTAAGAAGTGAAGGCACAACCCTATCCTCTATGGGTTAGTGGTTGTGCGATGATAAAAGGAATAATAAAAAGAAAGCTTTCAGTCTTGAGTCTACACATGGTTACAAACAATATTTTCTAGTTATGTTGGTACATCTAGGTTCAAGGGTTTACTTAACTAAGTTCTGTTAGTAAATAGTTTAGAGATAGTCTCACTGAGAGAGTCTACGAAGGGAACGAAAAGAAAGTATGGCAACAAGGAAGTTGCGGATTGTAACATTTTAATAAAATGAATGTCACAGGACGTGATAGTTTTGTGGACATAAGCCGTAGATTGGGTGAACCACGTACATTTGGTGTATCCTTTGTATTATGTTTTAAGTGTTTCATTTTTATTGTATTGCTTTGCATGCTTCTCATTTGTTGTGAAACCTTGTCAAGTGATTAAATACTATAGAATGATAATTCAAGAAAGTCATTGGTATAGTAACAATGTTTGATTTGCACACTAGCATTGCTTAAAGGCACTATGATGATGAAATTTTGTGGATAACACCTCTTAAAGGCATGAACAATAATTTTATATGGTATCCAAAATGAATATTATATTGTTGATTGAATATTACAGATTGAATAAAGGTATAACTCTTATGATTTCACAAGTTAAAGATAAGAATGGAGAGTCCTCAATTAGCACGTCTTTGCCTAAATGGGAATGCAATGATATGACTCTGCACCTTTGACAATAGACACATCATGGTTAAAGGTTTTGAAATAGCTAATTGTAAATCACCTAGAGGCACATAGTGTAAGAGTTCAGTCAATGTATGTTTGAAATGTGTTAAATGGGTACTTTGTAAAAGTGATAATTTAAGATTGAATATAAGCACTCCTCTATTGAAAGGAAAACATGTGTATTCAACAATACAATGCATCACAGATATGGTTCATTGGCAAAGTCTTGTTCTTTATAATTCGCATGAGCAAGAATACCATATTACAAGTCAGGGTTTCAAGGCAAGACTAAGCCCTATTAAGGAATGATATTAAAGGAATAGTTTAGGTAATTGTATCAAGGATATAAATTGTTTTAATAGGAATTTTTATTTGGGGATGTTACATGTATGATATGTGACGATTGTTTATACTTCTGATCTGGTAGACGATCGAATTATGTGGCGGTAAAGGCTGAAACTTTGAATAAAGTCCCGACTTAATGTGTTAAGTACATATTAACTTTTATCTTGTAAAGAATTTGTAATGATCGATTTTTTTTAACACAATTGATTCATGACGTTTCAGTGATTGGTTCACAATATGTTTTAGTTTGTAACTTTCCATTGCTTGTATTTAATTGAGGATATACTTAGTCTTTCAAAAGATTACAAATTTTTTTCTGTTGATATGGATATGTTACAGGAGCAACTTGTTAGATTTTTATCATTTAATCAATATGATCTAGGATCTTATTTGAGAGAATAATATGCACATCAATAATCACAAGATAGACGAGACACAAAGAGTTTTCCTCGGGGAAGCCATAAAGGAGAAAACCCCGCAACTTCCTCAGAGATAGAATGAGCACCAATAATAAAAGTAAAACCCTAAAACACAAAGATGATCTCTCACAACTGTTCTCTCTCTCACTTGTGCGAGCTCCTCTTCTCTCACTCATGCGCTACTGTTGAGTGAGTGTGTGTTTCAAATAGAGAGTCTCACTCTGTATTTATAATAGTTTTCCACTTGACTTTTACTCTTACAGGGATGACCTCACTAGGAGAGTCTAATAACCCTAATACCCCTCAACTATGGATACTATTGCCCCGACTTACAACGAAGGGTTAAACTCAACTCAATTGTGGTTACTACTGCCCCGACTTAAAACGGAGGGTTAACCTCAATGAATTTACATGAATTTATTATATTAATGACTCTCATGATCAGAGGAACATCGAGGTACAATGAAATACAATATAAGATATAAAAGTGAATACATTTCGAAGTTACAAATACATCAACACTCCCTCTTAACTAGGAAGGTATTCTCTTGACACAGTTCATCAGCAGAAGTCTTCATTACTGGATCATCATCAAAGTTGGATCATCATCAAAGCTGGGTCATCATCAAAGATGGATCATCATCATCATTGCTTTCGTTATCTCAAGAAAATGGTGTTATCTCTCAATTCTACTCATCATATGAAGTTCTACAGAGCCATCCCTTTTGCATGCTTGTTGTAGGCCTAGCCTGCACGTAGGTCTTCACATCTTCAAGACTTATATCTGACCATGAGACGAACCAATCCTCTCACCATGCCAGAAAGGAACAACGCTTACATTTGACCATGGGAGGAACCAATCCTCTCACCATGTCAGAAAGGCACAACACTTACATTTGAACATGGGAGGAACCAATCCTCTCTCCATATCAGAAAGTCACAACACTTACATTTTACCATGGGAGGAACCAATCCTCTCGTCATGTGAGAAAGGCACAGCACTTACATATGACCATGGGAGGAACCAATCCTTCCACCATGTTAGAAAGGCTTTTCACTTACATCTAACCATGGGAGGAGCCAACTAATATATACACTAATTTGGTGTATGAGATCCCATTGTTTGTGGGAAAAGGGACCCCCATCAATGCAAAAATTTGAATGCTAAATTCTATGGAGGTATAGATACCCTACCACTTCCATATTTCAACCCATGACCTCCTGGGAGGAAACACCTGTTTGCAATCACTAATCCCATTATGGTTGTATGTTCTTAAACATATGACACTTTACCAATGCCAATTGTCCATATTCCATTGTACTATATTGTTAAAATCTTGGCGTTGGATTTTGTGAATATTGTTATGGTTTTTTTCTTACCATGTTCTCACATATCACTTCACATAGACTTTTTGTCATGAATGCTATCAATGTTTGAAGTTTGTAGTATTAGGAGGATGTGTACTCTGATTTATAGGACTAGAAAACTATGTTTAATGGCTATGTACTCATGTAAGTTTGATTACTTATAATAACAAGTTACATCTTTTTCTCCTCATAATTGTTTTTTATATAAAAACTAAAAATATTAAAAAAATAGTAATGTGTGAGCTAAGATCATAGGTTTACATTCAATCCCTCTGTTTGGTTGTGCTGCAATTGCAATTTGTTATATATAATATAATAATAATAATAAACTCTGCTTAAGCTTAAACCCTAAACCTCCTCCCATGTTCTGCAATTTTTGTTCCCCTCTATTTTTCATAAATTTCTTTTAGTCTGTGCACACCCATTTTTAACAAACCAACCATCGATTCCTTACAATGTCAAATCCCTTTCAGTCTGTGCACATCCATTTTAACAAATTAATTATCAATTCCTCAAAATGTTAAGGGTATTGAACACATGGATCGGTTTGTTAACAAAATCCCCCTTGTGATTCATCTCTTTATTATCTAGTCGAGTGTTGAAAATGGATTCAATATCCAAATATACTTGGAGTTTAGCCATAACCAATGTCTCAAATTTTATTGGAAAGGATTTTGAATGGCCCTCACTAGATTATTCCCAGATGGAGGATCTCTCACATTTGTGGATCCACATTCCTCCGTTTTATGAAATCAATTATTAGTGATGATCTAGGTGAAGAACATATGATAAAGGATACCCTAAGCTCAAAAAATTCAACAGGTGTTGTTGAAATGTCAAAAGAAGAAGAAGCAGATCAAGCGACTGAGGGTACCATCAAACCTAGAGCCAAAAAGGTAAGTCCCAACACCCTACATACTTAGTTGCTAATCTCTATCAAATTATGGCTAGTAGGCATTGGAACCATATATTAGAACACACCATGAAACTTGCAGTCCCAACATTAAACCATGACATAGTGATGAAAGTATTAGGTAAAGCATAAATTGAAAAACATGCCTACTTTTTTGTTCAAATGGGATGAGAAAAAAGGATTCAAACATAATAGGTTTACATGCTTTACCATCGTTGAAATCCTCAGTTGGGTGAAGAAACTCAATGCTGTAAGGACCCCCGTGTCTGAAATGCCCAACAAAGGACTCCAATCGAATGATGATGTTTTCAACAACCTAGTTAAGATCTATGGAAATAAGGGGATTGTATTGGAGTCTATTCAGCTCTTTGATAAAATTAAGGAATTGAGCATGAAGCACACTATATTAACATACAATCATTTCTTTAGTTCTTGAATAAAGAGTGGGAGGAATGACATGGCCAAGGGATACTACAATAGGATGTTGGAAGACGATCTTAAGCTTGATATGTTCACCTACAATATTATTATACATGGGATCAAGAGTATTAGGGATCTCCATAAGAAAATACTTTAAGTTTCATTATACTAAGATAAACAAGGCATGCTTTCCATACAATATAGGCCGTAATCATGAATTCTAAATAGTGTGAATGAGAGTACAAAAACATTATGAGAGGAATACATCTCATAACTGCTAGTATCCTTCAATATTATGTATCTAAAATTTAAATCACCTAGGGAATCATCATTCATGAAGTAATAAATCTACCACCATGACCCTAAGCATGAAATCTCCATCAATATGTCACCCCAGCTAAATATATTGATAAAAATCACAAGTGGACAACCATGCAAAATGGAGGAGAACAATCCCTAATTTTATTTGAAGATGAATAGATGTTTCAATACATATTAATCTTTTAATCCCCCTAGGTAAGTATATTTAAGGAACAAACCCATGATAAGATAAGATAATTTCATTGATGTCTACCAATGACCAAACGTATGCCAATCAGACTCAAAAGACAATCCAATAGAGACATATAGGTAAAGAAGATATACTTAAAGCTAGAGGAAATCCTAATTCAATATCCTATCAGCTGAAGGTAAAGAATAAAATGAAAGAAGAAAAAATATTGTGTGTGAACAATAACCAAAGTCAAAGTCATAAACCCTAGATAATGTAATCATAAGGGAAAGGATTTTCTAGTGGTTATGTAAAATGTTAGTTATGAAGACTGACGGAAAGGAAGAAAAAGGAAGTCAAGGTTTAAGCCCTTGATGATTGTATGGACTTATATCATGGACTGAATGAGAAATATTGTGTGTTGGTCACCCTCCTTTCATTTGAGAAAGATTGTGTGTTGGTCACCCTCCTTTCATTTGAGAAAGATTGTGTGTTGATCACCCTCCTTTCATTTTTTGAGTTATGTTGATGTGAATGTATAATGGAATGTATGTTTAATGTTGTACATGTTCATATTATTCCTTTTTATGATTAATGCATGTTCTAATAATTCTCATGAGTGCTTCAGGTGATACCTTATTCATAACTGAATGTTAAATATGCTAATCTTAATGGGTTATTATTGGTTTATGTTCTAAATCCTAGGTTTCAATTTATTGTCAACATGTTTCCTCTGTAGTAGTTTCTATAGAATCAAATTTGGGAATAGTAGTGCTCAAATGTAGTGAAAATATTTACTATATTCTTATACATGTAAGTAAACTATGACAAACCTATTTAAAAATAAAGTGCCTAGGACATGTTGATACCCAATACACACCTTTATATGTGGATGAATCTCATGGGGCATTTATCCTTTCACTATTTACAAATTAATGTGTAATACATAAACTATGTTGAAAATTTTATGTTAAGATCTTGGATGGTTGAAATCAAAAAACCACGCATACCTCTATGTGTGACATACTTATGAGCCATTGTCACCTTTGTTGCATCCTCTTCATATTGCATCAAAGTGGAAACTCAATGTAACACATGGGTCAACAGGGTATGGATGGTCAAGCCATAATTAGGGTTATGTGAGTTATGTGCATTAAACAATAGAGTTCTCTGAATTACTGAAAATTTCAAAGGTTGCATTTTATTACTAATTTGTATAAATTAGAGTGCAGATTGATCGTTCCTTCATACTTTATTCATTAGTATTTGTAATATCATGAAATTTTGTAAAAGATCAATTGTAGTCATACAAACATGCGGTTTTCACAATGATCGTTACAACTGAATCACATTTAATCAATTGAGAGTATTTATCATTAATTATTAATGTGTTTAACATCAAGACCTAGTGCTTGAATATGTTGTCATGGACTTGAGTGGGATTAATGGTTAAGAACATTGTTTATCTCCCTTGAGGCCATAGGTTCAAAACCTGCGGGGGGCAGGGTTGCTCATTGGCCTATTATGACAAGGCTTGAAGGATAGGTGACCCCTGTGATAGAGGCTCACTCCGGTGGGCTTCAGGATGTCTCGATTCCTGCTAAGTCACAATTTATTGGTATATTTGGAGTGTAGTATGTTGAATATACTCTTGGGAGTTTGTTCTTCCCATGGTTAAAATAAATAAATACATATTTCTTACCACCATTTTACAATACTATAGATTAAAAAAATTAAAATCTAATGCGCAAGGTACGGTCAAACTAGTCACCAATTATGATCAATACATGTTCCTTGCAAGGACATGGTAAATTACTATTTTTTAAATATTATATATATATCTAACCAAATATAATGATAATTTGTTGGAGTATCCGTTTTAGTTCAAAAAAATTATATTATTGCATTGCTTTACAACTCAGTATAGGGAAGATGTTGTAACTCTATGTAACATGTTATTTCCATTATATAAAAAAAAGCATATTATATCAGTTTAAACAAAAAACATAAATTATATTGATTCTATCTTAAACATAGATATATTAAGCACTAGATCAAATATCTTGATCTGTCTTTGTTTTAATGGGTAAAAAATTTAATATAAAAAAAATTATACCTCAAAAAACTGGATCCCTCTTTGTGCTTGATAGATCATTTTTAAGATGCATCTATGCTCATTTATTTATTTTGAAATAGTATCAAGCATCCTTAGTCAAATTTTTTATTTTACAGAAGTGGTACAAATTCATATATACTAACCAATATGATTATGAGTAAGAAGTAATTATATAGCCAACATAGATCCTTCTTAAGTGGCTCTACCAAGTGCCAAGAGGGATCCAATATATTCATGTGTACAAACTTAATTGTCAACCTCAAGGGACTTGGTCTCTATAGAAAATTTGATGTATATTTATATAAGTGTATTTTACAATCTAGCCAATTTAAATTAGGAACCTATATGTGCTTGGTTTTTCAAAATTTTAATATATTTAGTTTTTGAAGACAACAAATGCCAAAACAATGTGACAAAAATGACACATCTCATCCACTTTAAGCTATAATAATAATAATAATAATAATAATAATAATAATAATAATAAATGTTGAATTTATTTCACCACCATAGGTTA